>ML299632.1:0-26541 GCA_005239495.1 Nicotiana undulata | reverse complement strand
CATTATGTAGAAAGAAATAAGGAACTTCAGTGAAAATATCCCGTGCACGCGCTCGTCACCTCACGTACACAGGGATTTTATAGCAAAAACCAGTAAAAATGCCTATGGGAAATTCCCCAACACAGAGTTAGGCAAGCCACTTACCTCAACTGTGCAAATCAACCGCTAATCACTCTCTTGCCACGAGTATCCAACTCCGAGTGGACCAAATCTATTCAATTCGATGGGATAACGTAAATATAAATTCAAGAAATCGAAATAACTAATTAATTCAGAACTAATACGCGAAATTAGAAAATTTGACCAAAACGCCCCTCGGGCCCACGTCTCGGAATCGGGAAAAATTTATATTTTCTGAACCCTTGTTCGCTCACGAGTCTAACCATATGAAAATCTCTCAAATCGGAGGTCAATTACCCAATCAAAACCCCAAAATTAGGTCTAAGAAGTTTCTTCCATTTTCCCCCAATTTTAACTCAAAATCATGAATTTAAGGGTGGGATTTAAGATTAGGAATGCGGAAATTAACCTATGGTGGTAGAAAATTACTTACCTCGATTACCCACATGAAAATCCTCTCAAAGATCGCCTCTCCCGAGCTCCCACAACTCAAAAATGGTGAAATAATATAACCCTCGGATTCTTAGAATATGAACAGGGATTTCCGCACCAGCGGTCCCTTTAACCGCACCAGCGGTCCCTTTAACCGCACATGCGGTACCGCACCTGCGGAAATATCATTGCAGGTGCGGGATTTCATTTAAAACCCCTAGGATCGCACTTGCGGCTACCTAGTCGCTGGTGCGGCTCCGCGCCTGCGGAAACCCAATCGCAGGTGCGGGATTCACTAGGCTGGACAGAGGTCGCGCTTGTGGGTCTTTTGTCGCTGGTGCAGTTCCGCACCTGCGGAAGTTCCTTTGCACCTACGGCTAGGGGNGGCCCCCGGAACCTCAACTAAAACCACCAACTGACCCCAATACCTCATTCCAACTTAGTCGAGCCTTAAAAACACGTCCCATTACATCAAAATACCTAAAATGCATAAATTCAAGCCTAGGAACTTAGGAATTTTCAAGAATTCACCTCCAACGCCAAACCACGTCTAAACTCGTCCGAATGACCTCAAATTTTGCACACAGGTCATAATTGACATTACGGACCTGCTGTCGCTTTCGGAATTCCATTCCGAGTCCGATATCAAAATCTCACCTATCGGTCGAAATCACCGAAATTCTAACTTTCGCCAATTCAAGCCTAAACCTACGTCTGGCCTCAAAAACACATTCCGAACACGTTCCCAACCCCGAAATCACTCAACGGAGCTAACGGAGTCGACATATTTCCGTTCTGGATCCTTCTTCACACAGCTCCCGCTCCGGCCCAATTTCTAAGGTTAAAGCTCACCTTAAAGGACTATATGTCTAAAAACACTCCAATTTCATCACTCAACGCTCCAACTTGTTCCATTAACCTAATAAGACATGGGAGGAACAATTATCCGGGGATCGGGGTGCTAACTCTCCAAAACGACCGGCCAGGTCGTTACACTAAAACAACCGAAACCAGGCCAAACCTAATACTCCTAACCCAATTACCCTTACCCATTCAATTAAAACCCGACCCAGTCCGCTTAAATCCCGGTCATTGATAAAAAATGATCAACAACTCATAAGAAATCACCCCCTTTTATTATATCTCCCTCCTTTTTACCCTAACCCTCATTTTCCTAATACCGCCACCCTTATTTCCCCTCCTCTGTTGAACCCTAATCACGCCAGCTCACTCAAATCCCCCCAAATCTCGTTCCTAATGGGATTGTTTCCCTATTCCCTTACCATTTCGGTTTGTATCCCTTATATGGTGTTATGTTATGGAATAACTTAGGTAGTTACCTAAACATGGCAAGTATCCCGCTTTGATTCTGTCCAAATCTATGTTTACTTCTTGAATCTGGACAACCTTGAGTCCAAATGCATTTTTTTGTACCGATTCTCTCATATCTCGCTGATTCGCACTAAACCCTAAAGGTTAGGATTCCAGATTCTCTTTGATTCAACCTAAACTGGTTCAAACTCTGATTTTTAGCCTTTTTCTTCTATATTCACTCTATTACTTGTGAATCTGCTTATTATTTGTCGATTCCTTTCACTTACTTAATTTAGGGTTACAAGACCTTTTACTTGAACCAAATCTAGTTGATTCTAGGTTTCCTTTTTGAATAATCTCCTATCTATGTTTATTTTTATGTTAATATGTGGTTCTTGCTTTTATTTTCTGCCGATTTTGTGGTTTACCTAAATTTAGGGTTTCAGACCCTTTTACTTGAATAAAAATTGTTCAATCCTATGTTTCTTTGGAATAATCCATATATATGTTCATTTTTTATGCTAATAAGTGATTCTTTTCCATTATTCTCTGCTGATTTTGGGATTTACCTAATGTAGGGTTTCAGACCCTTTTACTTGAACCAAATCTGGTTCGATTCAGTATTCCTTTTTTGTAATCTCTTGTTTGTTCAATATATGCCTTATGTGATTCTTTACCTTATTTCCTACTGATTTTGTGTATCTTCACCTAAAATTTAGGGTTCAATTCTACTGATTTGAGCTTTTGGCTTTTAGTATTTTAATTAGTTATTTCTATGCTCTAGTATCGGCACTATTTAAACCCCTCCCCACTCCCCTTTGAAAAAAAAGAAATTCAGAGTTCGAAAAACTTTTCACTACTATAAACAAAATCCTTGTACTCTTACTCTCTTGAGCAATCTTAACCGGCTGAAGCCAAGGCCAGAAATCTTCAAGTTTTGGCTTCCGTTTGGTGCTATTTGCTATACTGTTGGATTCCTTTTTTCTCTGTTTCTTCCTAACTGGTGAGTTATTACCATTTCATTATGATTATTTTTTCAACGTGTTACTACAATTAGATCATGTTGCCTTAAATGTTATTACTTGTAGTTGAGACATATTTGAACCTAGTTTGGATTGATTAATGAATCCTGCCTAACTCTGTGGTATTGATGACTATATTTTAAAGTTAAGTTTGTTATAAACATTCTTTCATACCTTTTCCTAAGGACTGGTTAGCCATGCATAGATACATGCCTTAACAGATTTATAAATCTGTTTGTTGAACTTGTTATAATATGGCATGTTTGGTTCTGTTCTCACTATGTTATGATAAATCTATTAAACTATCTTAATCAATTCCTGACCTACTACTAATCAATGTGTTTCCTTTCTATGACTTAGTTTGATCTAAAATCTCTATTATCATTATGAATCTGCTTATGAACTAGCCCTACTAGCATGTGAATGATTGTTAATTCCTATAACTTGATTAAGTATGCTTAGGTTCAAATATGTTTGCTATTTGTTTGTACATGATCTATGTGTGATTCTGTCCCTAAGTGTAACCCCTAATCCCATCCTACTATATCTTATCTTCCTGAATCCTCATTCTTTGCTGGCTGAAAGACAAAGCTATTTGGGTTATGTTCTCTGGCCTCCCTAGTGTGAGCACTGCTTAGGGTTCATGTGAGACCCTTGTGAACTCTGACACACTAGGATTTGGTCCCTAGTCCTCCTTGAATTGTTGCTGATATATTTCTGTAGTGTGAGCACTGCCCTGGGTTCTTGAAATCCTTAGGAACTCTGACACACTAGAAGATTTGGGTTATGTATGCTTATCTTTGAAATATGAGTGAATCACTCACCACTGGTCATGTTGTATCTATGAACATGGGCTTCTGGAGCTACTGTGAGTTGAAGGCCTGGCATGTCCAAGTGTATTTGGGCCTGTTGTAGGCTCCCTATAGTTTTACTTACTTTTTAATTCATTCATTAAATTCTGGTCTGTAATAATTATTTGTAATAACAATTCTGGGGTATTAGTAAACTGAGAAAGGGTTCTTATTTTTTATTTTCTATAAAGTGGGGTAGAAATCCTGCCTATAGGGTTAATGCTATGTTGTGGAATGTTATATGTTAGAAAGCATGCCTCTAGGTGTCTTATTGTGTTCATTCATTATGTGCTAGCAACCATGTCCATAAGCTCAATGTTTTGCTCGATTATAATTTTTTAAAGACCATGCCTATAGAATTGGTATGATCCAATGTGTGTGTGAATTTCTGCTGGCATACTGTTTCATTCAGATTATAGAAATCATGTCTATAAGATTTATAATTATTCAGATCATAGAAATCATGTCCATAGGGTCTGAAATCGTTCAATTTATAGAAATCATGCCTATAGGATATGCACTGGATCAAGTTATAGAATGCACGCCTGAGTCTATTTAATTTTTATTTATGCATGTTTATTGTGATGTTATCCTCACTAGAAATCATGCCAATAGGATTAAAATGAACGATTTTGGGCTTGTTTCTATGACTAGTCACTGTTTACTATCACATAAAATACCTAGATACCGTGCTGGTAGGCTTAATTGTATTATGCTAAAATCAGTAGGAAAGCTTTGTAGGTTATAATAATCGCATTAAGAAACTATATTTTATCACATTGATATCCTGCCTATAAGATTTTGCAATTAATAAAACATGTTAATGCCAATCAGTTTTGGGTATTTTGGAGGGGGATAGACATATTGTACTGGGTGAGCTGGAGCACTCCGAGAGTCGGCAGGATTTTGGGTACTGTAGGAGGATTACTGTAGAGGAGGTGGAAGGAGCGATGCGTAACATGTGCAGGGGCAGAGCAACGGGGCCAGACAAAATCCCAGTGGAATTCTGGAAGAGCGTAGGGCGGGAAGGTTTGGAGTGGCTCACTAGGTTGTTTAATGTTATTTTTAAGGCAAAGAAGATGCCCGAAGAATGGAGGTGGAGTACGATGGTTACTCTTTATAAGAACAAGGTTGATATCCAAAATTGCAACAATTATAGGGGCATAAAGTTATTGAGTCATACTATAAAGGTTTGGGAGAGAGTGAGGAGGCGTGTGTCTATTTCCGAGAATCAGTTTTGATTCATGCCGGGGCGTTCGACTACAGAAGTGATTCATATGGTGAGGAGATTAGTGGAGTGGTACAGGGAAAGGAAGAAGGATCTGCATATGGTGTTTATTGACCTTGAGAAGGAATATGGTAAAATTCCGAGAAAGGTCTTGTGGAGATGTTTGGAGGTTAGCGGCATTCCGGTAGAGTACATTAGGGTGATTAAGGATATGTATGATTATGCTAAGACTCGGGTGAGTGACTCGGACCATTTCCCGGTGGTGATGGGGTTGCATCAGGGATCGTCTCTTAACCCATTTTTGTTTGCCTTGGCGATTGATGTATTGTCTCGTCACATCCAAGGGGAGGTTCCTTGGTGCATGCTATTTTCCGATGATATAGTGTTGATTGACGAGACGCGTAGCGGAGTTAACGCGAGGTTGGAGGTTTAGAGACAGACCTTGGACTCTAAAGGTTTCAAACTAAGTAGAACCAAGACAGAATACATGGAGTGCAAATTCAGTGAGACCCATGATGCAGACGTAGAGGTTAAGCTTGATGCTCAAGTTATCCCCAAGAGAGCGAGTTTTAAGTATCTCGGGTCTATTATCCAGGGTAACGGGGAGATTGACGAATATGTCACACATCACATCGGAGCGGGGTGGATGAAGTGGAGGCTCGCTTCCGGTGTTCTATGTGATAGGGTGAGTGTTGGCCAGTCAACTTACACTTAAGGGTAAGTTTTATCGACCGGTGGTTCGACTCGCTATGCTGTATGGGGCTGAGTGTTGGCCAGTCAAGAATTCCCACGTGCAGAAGATGAGAGTAGCAGAGATGAGGATGTTGAGATGGATGTGTGGGTATACCAGGCGAGATAGGATTAAGAATAAAGCTATCCGGGACAGAGTGGGAGTAGCCTCCATGGAGAACTAGATGCGGGAGTCGCGGCTGAGATGGTTTGGACATGTTAGGAGAAGAAGCATTGATTCCCCTGTCAGGAGGTGTGAGAGGTTGGGCATGGAGAGTTTGAGAAGGGGTCGAGGTAGGCCTAAGAAGTACTAGGGAGAAGTGATTAGGCAGGACTTGTCTCCGCTTCGTCTCACTGAGGACATGACACTTGATAGGAGGGTGTGGAGGTCGAGGATTAAGGTACAAGGTTAGAAGGTAGTTTATAGTGGTCACCGATAGGCTTAGTAGCATGCATTTCCCTTCATATTCTTAGATTTTTATTACGGTATGTGGTTTTGTTCACCTCAGGTATTTTATTCCTTGTTGCTAGTATTGGATACTTTCTTTTTCCTTCCTTCTTCTTCTTCTTGCCCTTCTTGAGCCTAGGGTCTATTGGAAACAACCTCTCCACCTGAATTAGGTAGGGGTAAAGTCTATGTACAGACTACCCTCCCCAGACCCCACATGTTGGGATCAAATTGGGTTTGTTGTTGTTATTGTCATGCTAATCTGTTTGCATACATTTGTTGTCTAAATGCGGAGGCTAATTTGAGCCCATACTTGTTTCTATTTGAAAGTCCTAACTGTTTTTTTGTATGTCGCCTAGTTTTCTCCTTTTGAGCAACCTAAGTTAAGGTCTAGAACCAACCTGAAATAGAGGTCCAAATGCCTCTTGGACACTAGGCATGGGACGGGTAGTGCACGCATAGGGCACGACTTAGAATTGATTAGAGCGCTTTAGGTAAATAACTTAAAGATAGTAATTGGGTAGCAGAAGATGATAGTTTGTTCCCGCTGAATTATATGAGTAACACCCCATCCTAAGGGAGTTACGAAGTATTATTTATGTTGCACGGGATGATCCTTTAGGCTAAAAAACTTAGGACCCCCCATTACTGTTAACACAATTTTTGTCCAAACTGTTTCTTTTCTCCTAGACTAATTCACATGATCTAAGTTTGGTGGGGACTCTGGACCTCGAGGAGTGACTAACACCTTCTCCTCGAGGTAATTTGAGCCCTTACCCGATATTTGGTGACGCAAACTTGTAAAATCCGAGTCATTTGCAAATAGGTTCCATAATGCACCTTAATCCTTTAGGTGGAAACTCTCTCTTTTAATAACCCTTCCTTTTAAAAGAGTTATCAATGTCGAAACCCGATTTTGCGAGAAAAAGGGGCGCGACAACATGGCGACTCTGCTGGGGATTTCCTTAGGCTCTTACCATAATGAACTTGGTCTATGTGAATTAGTCTCCCTCGATAAGCGTGTCTTTATTATTTTATGCTTAAATTCGCCGTTTGTTTGATACATGCGCATCCCCTCCCCTATTTTCCCTTTTACATGAATTTACATGCAACTCTTCATTTAATCTTGTTACAATATGCAAATCATATTCACTGGCTTCAATCTTTATGTCTTTCCCAATCCCTACCCCTTTTTACCGCTTTATTATAATTTTTCCCTTATACGAACTACTCCTTCCTTGTTTTTCTTTCTTTCCTGTATTTATATTTATTAAATACCGGATTTATCGCTTTCATCATGCAAAATACTTGACAAGGTGTTGTTTATTTTTGCATAATTACATGATCTGCATCATATTCCACTCGTGCACAATTAATACCATAGCGGCACTTAATGAGTGTCCACGCTCTTCCTATATTACCCTTTTTAAATTTGGAAAGGCTTATTTGTGGTAAAACTAGTCGATCAGCGATGAAGTCGATGGTTCCGTTCCTTTCCCTCTCAATTTGTCCGCTTGAGGGTACCACTTTAGACTTCTATAGAAACCCTACTCTGATGTTAACTGTGCATGCATCATGTCCAAACCTAGCATGAGTTATAATGTTGTCCGCATAATAACTCTGTAAGGAAAGCCTTATCCAAAGCCCATGGGGATTTCCATAATCCCAACGGGCGCGATCATGATATGTGCATTATTTGGAGAAAACGTGCCAATATGCTAATCATTAATGTGTAAGTAGTCAAACCCGGAGGGGGAAAGAGATAAGTTTATCTGTTTTGCAGAAATAAGGCACGAAATCCCCAGGTTTGGCATGGTCTGGAGTATCTCACCCTTATTGATAGACTTGTGGGAAAATCTCTCGCCAAGCGACAAGAACCATGTGAAAAGAATTCTTGGAAATTTACCTTCTTTGTTGGACATTCAGCCAAATAATGTACTGATCGAGGCTGCTACTATGTTCTAGGATGAAAAGAGGGTTGTTTTCCAATTCGGTAATATAGAGATGACTCCCTTTCTTGAGGAAATAGGAGGTTTTGCTGGGCTACTTTAGGATAGCCCTGGTCTGTTATTACCAGAAAATTGTACTTCTAGAGGGTTTCTGAAAATGGTGGGTCTTAGAAAGAATGACGAGTTAGTCTGCTTGAAAAAGTCCTACATACCTTTCGACTTCCTTTACGAGCTTTATGGTGACAACACATCCTACTGTATTTATCATTATGAGTTTGCCATAACTTCCCTGAGCTGGACTTATCGTCGGGTTTTTGTGTTCATCGTTTATTTTCTGGGTGTGATAGTATTTCCAATTCAAGGAGACAGGATTCACACTCGTTTGGCTATGGTTACCAAGATCTTAATGGAAGGGATTGAGGGACAAACTTACACTATTGTCCCAATGATCGTGGAAGAGATATACCGAGCCTTGGACTGCTGCAAGAAGACATTTTGAGGGTTGTAATTTGTTACTACAAATATGGTTGGAGAATCTTCAAAAAGGACAGTACCGTCACGAATTTCCGCGGCGACCATGGAACGACCATATAGCCTTTCACAATCCAAAAGGAATGACTTTCATTCCAGACAGATTTGCACAATCGAAAAACATTGTGGATTGGGTGCGCTTCTTTAGCAACTTGACTGATGACAAGGTCCATTGGATGTTTGAGTGGTTCCCTACAAACGAGTTCATCATCAGATCAAGGGATGTTCCTCACTTAGTGCTGGTTGGGTTGAGGGGTATTTATCCTTATGCTCATATTATGGTCATGAGACAGGCGGGGGGAAAACTAGTCATACCACAAGTTTCTATGATGGTTCAGTACAAAGAAGACTTTCAGAGTGATGCCATTCCATTCAAGTGTGAGGCCCAACACATATGGAATCTGAAGATTATTGTGGAGAAGGATATCATCGAACTGATCGATACCATACCGGTCATGTGTATTTCTACCTATCATGGTTGGATGATGACATAGCGGGAGAAGTCGAGCCAGGGATCGATTAAGGAAATAGGTCCATAGACGATGCTGCTGAAGCACAGGTAAAACACAAGAGGTTGTACAAAAGAATGCTTGAGTCTGAGGCCAGACATTTGGAACAACACAAGGTAGACATGGAATCAATCAATGAATGGAGGGAAATTTCCACAAAATCAACGGAGAGGTTGGAGTACTTAGAGTAGGGTTTGATGGAACTTGAAGGGAAGATGAGGAAAAGGATCGTGGATTGTCAAAATGCAGAGGGAAACGAAGGAGGACACCTAGCAAGGGCGTATGTGCTGCTAAACATGTGAGACCTGGGGAATCTGATCGATGGGGCCAAGAAGGCCAAGCTTGGAGAGGGTCCCTCCGGGACCAAATAGAATAAAATGGTTGTTTATTTTCTTTTCTAGAGTCATTTTAGAAATTGATTATAATAAGGCAAATGCCACTAGCAACTCTTTTAATTATTGTCATTTTCGAGGTTTGATTTATTTATTACATTAGTAAAATAAGGCAATTATCGGCATTAAGTTTCTCCAAATCTACGTGTTAGTCCTACCTTGGGCTCAACGAAGTTCCCAAATTAGAATGTGAATTTATAATTCTGCAATACATGTTTAAATACTGCAAATATCCTTTCAAAATTCCTTACCGACTTGTTCACCTTTTTGCTTTTCTTTGTTTTGATTAATCCCATCCCCTAAGG
This sequence comes from Nicotiana undulata, assembly GCA_005239495.1. Classification (NCBI taxonomy): domain Eukaryota; kingdom Viridiplantae; phylum Streptophyta; class Magnoliopsida; order Solanales; family Solanaceae; genus Nicotiana; species Nicotiana undulata. Next base: position 16,711 of record ML299632.1, on the reverse strand, counting down.
TTGGTTGATGCATACTGGCATCATTAGCGTATCATACAAGATCCAGAGGCCCTCCACCTCCTCGTTCTCCAAGTGATCCTAAAAATAAGGGAAAGGCTAAGATGGATGACATGAGTGGTATCACGAAAGATAACGTTGCGCATGCGAAAAATGTTGAAACTTCATATGGTCGGAGTACTCCGGCACAAAATGATTTGGTTCTACGGTTGGAGCAGAAAATACTTGAATTGCAAGGGGAACTTGAGCGGGTACGCAACTTGGCAAATCTCTCCCTCACCTTAAACGTCCCGGATATTAACCAATAGAATGCCCAAAACCTAGCACCTCCTCAAAAGACACCAAACCAATATCCCTAAAATCCTCCTGCACCTCATCAATACGCCACTCCTCCTGAAAATCCTAACCTTCCACCAGTACCAACTCCTACTCAACACCAACATGTTCCAACTCAATATCCACAAACTACTACCGACCATACTCCTCAAAATACACCGCAACCTACCCCCGATCCGCAGAATTCAACCAATGATCACCACTACACCCAAATCCCTGGTATCTACCAAAGTAACCCCATATACATAGAAACTCTACCTCACCCCACTCAACAAACCCCATACGCACCAAAATCAGTTGAGAAAGACATGTTCATCAAGAATATTGCAGAGGAACTTAAGAAGCTCACAAGCCGAGTCTAGGGTGTCGAAGGGGTAAAGGCATCGAGGGCTTAAACTATGAAGATATGTGTATTCAGCCAGACGTGGAACTGCTGGAGGGTTACAAACCCCCCAAGTTTGATATGTTTGATGGAATAGGTGGCCCAAAGGTGCATCTAAGGACATACTGTGACAAGATCGTAGGAGTTGGAAAAGATAAAAGGATTTGCATGAAACTGTTCGTGAGAAGCCTCACTGGAAACATCTTATCGTGATACATCAGCCAAAATAAAAGAAGTGGGTTAGCTGGGTAAGCATGACATCAGATTTGTTGGATCGGTTCAGGTTTAATACGGAGAATGCGCCAGATGTCTTCAGTATCCAGAATCTCAAGAAGAAGCCAACAGAGACTTTCCACGAGTATGCTACTCGGTGGAGATCAGAAGCTGCAAAGGTATGGCCGGCATTGAAATAAGAGTAGATGAACAAGTTCTTCGTCCGGGCCCAGGATCCACAATACTATGAAAGATTAATGGTTATCGAAAATCATACATTCTCTAACATCATCAAATTGGTGGAAAGGATTGAAGAAGGAATCAAGAGCGGAATGGTAACTAATTTTGAGGCATTAAAGGCTACAAACAAAGCATTGCGGTCAGGGGGTATATCCAAGAAGAAAGAAGTAGGGGCCGTGATGGTAGCCCAAGGTCCAAAATCTCCTCTTACATACCAAACACCTCCACCCACATATCAGCCTTAACTTCCCAGATATCCAGAACCCGCCACTACTTACCAAACTTATAACACCCAGCCAGCTTACTATCACTCCCCGCCAGCCCGCCAGAACTATCAGAAACCCAGGCCAAATTGGCACCGTAGGCCGCCCAGACAATACACCCCTATTGTTGAACCTATCAATCAGTTATACCAGAGACTGGAAGCTGCTGGATATGTCACTCCTAATCCCACTATTGCCATGGAAAACTCCTATTAATGGGTCAATCCAAATAAAACATGTGTCTGCCACTCCGGCATGAAAGGTCACACCATCGATGAATGTCGCACTTTGAAAGACAAGATACAGACAGTAATTGATACCAAGGTCATACAAGCAAAGGAGGCTGCACCTAACGTCTGCAATAATCCCCTCCTAGATCACAGGGTCAAGGGGTGAATGTGATATAGACTGATGAAGAATGGGATCCAGAAGGGTCAATTTGGCTCATTAGAGAAGGGGATGATCCTAAGAAACCTGTGGTCACTCTCACTCCTATTGTGGCATAGATACAACCACCCGTCGAAGCTGAAGTAGCCGCACCAACCCCGTTCGAGGTGGAATTAACAACACATACATTTGCACCTTCTCCGTTTGAAGTAGAAGTGACCACACCCTTCACTGTGAAGGTAGAACCCATACCGCCCGTTAAGTCAAATATCGTACCCTGGGACTATGTTGCAAAAGCCAGGAGGAAAGGAAAAGCAAAAATGGAAGAATTTGGTGCAACACAAGGGATGGCCAGGATTGGTAGAGTTTATACACCCGAGAATTTGGGAGGAACACGTAAAGAAGCTGCTTCCAAGTAGCCCATCATTAAGACCGGCCTAGATGATCTCTAGAGGAAGGTGCAAGCGAGATAATATTATGCAGTAGAAAATCTAAACAAAACTCCTGGTCAGATATCCATCCTATTATTACTGCAGAATTCTGAAGCACATAGGAATGCATTGATGAAGGTATTGAACGAAGCTTACGTGCCTAAAAATATCACCAGTGGGGAGATGGCTAACATGGTAGGGAAAGTACTGGAAAACCACAAGATCACTTTTCAGGAAGACAAATTTGCACCAAAGGGATTAAGCCACAACAGGGCGCTGCACATCACGATACAACACGAGGGTAAATTCATTTCCAGGGTCTTGATAGATGGAGGTTCCAGTCTCAACATCTGTCCACTGACAACTTTAAAAACATTGTATAAAGGATTGCATGAAATACGAGTAGGGACTATGAACGTGAAGGCATTCGATGGGTCTCAAAGGACCACAATCGGGGAAACCAATCTTTGCTCACAAATAAGCCTGACTTGGTTTGATGTCGAATTCCAAGTACTCGACATATCCGGCTCGTACAACTTATTGTTGGGACGACCTTGGATAGACGCAGATGGGGCTGTTACTTCTACTTTGCACCAGGTTGTAAAGTTCGAACGGAATAATCACGAGGTGATCATTCATGGAGACGGGAGTAATCCCATTTATACCAACCAAATTGTTCCGATCCTAGAAAATAGAAGGAAATTAGGTAGGGATACTTATCATCGCATCGCGCACGTCAATGTGATTGAGAAAAACAAGTGGTGGAGCAGCAAAATAGAAAGAATACTAGCTTGGGCAGAGTATGAACCCGGTAAAGGGCTTGGAAAGAATCTCCAAGGTATTGCCAAGCCAATACAGCTAAAACGTCACGGCATGACCTTTGGACTGGGATATCAATACACCTGGCGTGAGTATCAGAACTAGTCGCCACCATGGTATGGTCCTTACTACTCTCTGGAGCAGCCAATATCGCATCTGAAGCAATAATTCCACCAAGCTTATATGATATGGGGATCCGAAGAGGATGAGGTGCTAGCTAGTCTGACAAATTTATTTCTAGAAGAAGAAGACATGGATTGCAGTGTAATAGTTGAGGAGGAGGAGGAGGAACAAGGCCTCATCATCCTAACAGTGGAGAAGGGAGTTGTTCTCAGGAACTGGACTGACACACCATCCAGGGCCCGACGAGTCCGGGGGTAGCATGGCTGCTAGTGTTATTTATTTTGAAAAAAATTCCTCTTGAGCATTTTTCTTTAAAAACATTTTCTTTCCTTTCAATATTTCGTTTTGGAAAATGTTGTTTGAAGTCATTAAAAATTGCTTTGTTTGATGTTTTAATACTTATCAATGGCTTGATGTTTTATTATTATTATCTTTCATATCTTTCTCTCTACATCATTACTATTTCTTATCTTGATGAAGATATAGTAGAAGAAGATGGGATACCTGAGGAAATTTTCAGAGAAGTTGAGAATTTTGAGAAAAACCTAAGTCCAATATGGATGAAACTGAGATAGTCAACTTGGGAGATTCTGAAACAGTCAAAGAAACTCGCATAAGCATTCACTTGTCACCATCAAAGAAGGAAGAGTACACTCGTTTCCTGAGAGAGTATGAAGACATTTTCACATGGTCGTATGACGATATGACCGGGTTGAGCACATCCATAGTGGCTCACAAGCTACCTACCAATTCAATGTGCCCACCAATAAAGCAGAAACTCAGAAAGTTCAAACCAGACATGAGTCTAAAAATCAAGGAAGAAGTTACCAAGAAGATCAAAGATAAGGTCCTCGGGGTAGTTGAATATCCAACTTGGTTGACCAACATTGTGCCGATTCTGAAGAAATTCAGGGTGTGTGTCGACTATCGGGATTTAAGCGGAGCGAGTCCCAAAGATGATTTCCTACTACCAAATATACACATTCTGATCGACAATTGCGCAAAGCATGAAATCCAATCCTTTGTAGATTGCTTCGCGGGTTATCATCATATTTGGATGGACCAAGAAGTCATAGAGAAAATAGCTTTTATCACGCCATGGGGAGTGTACTATTACAAAATGATTTTGTTTGGTCTAAAGATTGCTGGGGCCACCTACATGAGGGCCATGACAACCATTTTCCATGACATGATACACAAAGAGATAGAGGTATATGTGGATGACGTCATCACCAATCCAAGAAGGATGCAGATCACATAGCAGATTTGAGAAAGTTCTTTGACCATCTACGCAGGTACAATCTGAAACTGAACCCCGCGAAATGTGCCTTTGGAGTTCCTGCCGGAAAATTATTAGGGTTCATTGTCAGCCGCCGAGGAATTGAGTTAGACCCGCAAAGGTCAAGGCTATCCAAAATTTACACTCGCCAAAAAACAAGAAGGACGTGATGAGTTTCCTAGGACGCCTCAATTACATCAGCCGCTTCATATCACAATCAACTGTAATATGTGAGCTGAATTTCAAAATGCCGAAGAAGGATGCCGCCTCTAAATGGACAGAAGATTGCCAAAAATATTTTGATAAAAACAAGAAATACTTGTCCACACCACCAGTCTTAGTCCCAACAGAACCTGGTAGACCACTTCTACTCTACCTTTCCGTACTAGATGTGGCTTTTGGTTGTGTCTTGGGACAACATGACGAGACAGGGAGAAAATAGCAGGCCATATGTTATCTAAGTAAGAAACTTACATCCTACGAAGCATGGTACTCTCTACTGGAACACACCTATTGTGCTTTGACATGGATAGCCGAGAAACTGAGGCACTACTTTTGTGCTTACACCACATATCTCATATCGAGGATGGATCCTTTGAAGTACATCTTTCAGAAGCCTATGCCTACAGGAAATCTGGCCAAATAGCAAACATTGTTGAGCGAATTTGTCATCATCTATGTAACTCAGAAGGCAGTTAAAGGGCAGGCATTAGCAGACCTTCTTGCGGAAAATCCTGTAGGAGGAGAATGCGAACCACTGAAAACGTATTTTCCTGATGAATAAGTGTTGATCGTAGGAGAAGATATTACTAAAGCCTACGACGATTGGAGACTATTTTTCGACGGAGCTGTAAATTTCAAAAGAGTCAATATCAGAGCTGTTTTGGTGTCTGAAGTTGGTCAACATTACCCGGTGTCCGCAAAACTCAGGTTCCATGCACCAACAATATGGCGGACTATGAAGCGTGCATATTAGGGCTCAATCTGGTTGTCGATATGAACATCCAAGAATTGATGGTGATTGGAAATTCAGACCTCCTGGTACACCAGGTACAAGAAGAATGGGTTATGAAGAACACCAAGATACTACCATATTTGCATCACGTACAAGAGATGATGAAGAGGTTCACGAAGATAGAGTTCTGACATGTCCCTAGAATCCAGAATGAATTCGCAGATGCACTGGCCACTTTGTCCTCCATGATACAACACTCGGACAACAATTTCATCGATCCTATTCGGGTAAGAATTCATAATCGACCGGCTTATTGTGCTCATGTTGAAGAAGAAACAGATGGGAATCCATGGTTCCACAATATCACAGAATATTTGGCAAAAAGAGAATATCCAGAGCATGCAAACCACACCTAGAAATGCACACTTCGGAGGTTGTCTAACCATTTCTTCTAGAGTGGAGTAATTCTGTATAGAAGAACTCTAGATATAGGGATATAACGGTGTGTCGACGCCAAAAAAGCCTCCAAACTACTTGAAGAGATACACGCCGAAACCTGCAACCCGCATATGAATGGTTTCGTCCTATCAAAGAAGATACTCAGAGCCGGATACTTTTGGATGATTATGGAAACAGACTTCATCTGGTATGTCTAGAAATGTCATCAGTGCCAGATACACGCAAATATGATACGGGTACCTCCAAATGAACTTAATACAACAAGCCCACCTTGGCGTTTTGCTGCCTGGGGAATGGATGTCATTGGACAAATCGAGCCCACCGCTTCAAATGGGCACAAGTTCATTCTAGTGGCTATCGACTATTTCACAAAGTGGGTTGAAGCTGCATCTTATAAAGTTGTACCAAGAAAGTCGTCGCAGATTTTGTCAAGACCGTATTGTTTGTCGATTCAGAGTTCCAGAATCCATCATCACTGACAATGTCGACGATCTCAATAGTGATCTAAAGAAAGCCATGTGCAAAACCTTCAAGATCAAGCACAAAAACTCCACAGCATACCGACCCCAAATGAATGGAGTTGTGGAAGCCGAACAAGAACATTAAGAAGATACCAAGGAAGATGGTAGAGAATCACAAACAGTGGCACGAGAAGTTACCTTTTTCCTTATTGGGATACCGTACCACAGTCCGCACGTAAACTGAGGCAACTCCTTACCTATTGGTCTACGGTACTGAAGCCGTCATCCCTGCCGAGGTAGAAATTCTTTCCTTGAGAATTATACAAGAAGCTGAACTCAGTGATACAGAATGGGTAAGAAGTTGCTATGAGCAGTAAGCTCTCATTGACGGGAAAATAATGAATGTGGTGTGTCATGGTCAGCTTTATCAGAACAGAATGTCCAGAGCTTTCAACAAAAGTGTCAAACCTAGACATTTCGCACCGGGGCACCTGGTGCTGAAACAAATCTTTCCACATCAGGATGAAGCCAAAGGAAAATTCTCACCCAACTAGCAAGAGCCTTATATGCTTCATAGAGTACTAATAGGAGGAGCAATCATACTCGCAGAGATGGATGGAGAAATTTGGCCAAAGCATATCAACTCAAATACAGTCAAAAGATACTATGTTTAAACTTTTTGATTTTCTTCATATGATATACTTGAACAACGCTTGACATGATTCCCGTTTCAGAGGGGATACATAGGAAGCCCTGTGGGTTCGATCACAATACAATAAAATTTCCATTTTCCCAATAATCAGAAACGGGGCTGAATTTTGAGGAGGACCCTTAAAATTCCTAAGCAAGTTCAGCCAACGACACCGTATGCGGAATAGCCAGAGATTCATCTACCTAACTGGGGCAGAATTTTGAGGAGGACCCTTAAAATTCTATGGCAAGAAGGTCGCTATGTCTCTAACAATGTCGCAGTTACTGATTCATCTAATAAATTTTTAAAAAATTGCATATTATTGTGTTTTAAATAACTATGCATGCGTATTTTTTTTAAACCTTTATTTTTAGCCAAATGCTACCCATGGTAACTCGAACAGGACTCCAATACGGAGCGGAGCAAAGCAAGCAGACAAAGGAACGAACCAAGAGATAGTCACCAGTACATGCGCACCTTAGATACTGTCTTCACAACAACAAGGCTATCGAACTCATCCACAGCTGAGAAATACTCCGCTATCACTTATTATTTATTCGTTGCATAAGACTAAGCATTGTCTCAAATCTTGCATGAGGCTAAGCTCTGCCTCCTCAACTACATAATGCTAAGTATTTCCTTCCATTTGCATGAGACTAAGCATTGTCCCAAATCTTGCATGAGGCTAAGCCCTGCCTCCTCAACTGCATAAGTCTAAGCATTTCCTTCCATTTGCATGAGACTAAGCATTGTCTCAAATCTTGCATGAGACTAAGTGCTGCCTCCTTAACTGCATAAGGCTAAGCATTGCCTTCCCATTGCATAAGACTAAGCATTGTCTTTCCTTGCATAACCACAAATGCTGCTCTGCTCTAGACCTTGCATTATTCTCTTCTCTCGGGACTAAGCTCTTCTCCCAACTCTACACAAGACTAAGGTCTGTCTTGTTTTATCTCAAGCATCATGTCTCTGCATCTCATGGGCTGATATATAGCAAATATATCCAAAGGAGTCATAGCCCGAAGGCATCATCCTCATAGCCGGAAGACACCATACCATGGCCTAAGGATCTCTTAATCTTGCACATCATTATTCAAAGGCGCCATGGTTCAGAGGCACCATCTTCATAGCCCGAGAACATCATTTCGTGGCATGTTAATCCTTTACCGCACAATTCATGGCCCGGGACATCATGGTCTAAAGACGTCATCCTCACCGTCCAAAGACAATCTCCATGGTCCAAAAGGGAAGTTACATCATGTTTAAATTTATGTGATAATCTATATGCATGCATTGTATTTTGAGTTTGCAGGTAATCTAGGAAGTAACCGTTCTCATAACGGGAGCAATCTTTTCTCCAGTTTCCATTCAACGTTCATATCCTTCAATTATTTCAAACACAACCGATCATTGTCCATTACTTATTCTCATCTGATACCCGCTCAAATATCCGTAATCATTCTCAATCTGTCCTATCCAGAATATTTTGTCCGTTCTTACAACAATTCCATCGGTTTATTCCACCGTCGGATCCAGAACTAAACATGGCATGATTCCTGTAAAACCAGGGATATATAAGCAGCTCAAAGACCAGAGTGCGGACTATATTTTTCAAATCACCCCTTTCGGTCAAAATCAGTCATCATGTCATTACCCGATAACTCTTTCATCCTTCCCGGGTACATAGGGGCAGCCGTTGATACCCAATTTTTCCCTCATATTTTTCAAACATATATATATGTATATATATATATACTTTCAAAATAGTCACATGCATCATCATTTGATTTACAAGCTTTTTTTATAATTCTTCTATAATTTTTAAAGGCTTTAAATCAATTTATTTTTGTATTTTTATTATATAAATACCCATTAATTACCTTACAAATTATTTTTTGATGATTTCGTCACCTAAACTTCTCATTTACACTCATATTAGGTTTTAAATATTTTAGTACATTTGTTATAATTACATTTGTATTTTTAAAGGCTAAAATTGCACATTTTTCAATAAAAGCCCATATGTACTTATAATTATTTTATTTATGCAACAAATAACTTTTTTATATTTTATAATGTTAAATATTTATTTTCAATCATTTTTATGCACAAATGATATTTTCGTTACTTATCTATTATTTTAATAAATTATTTACTGGTTAAATTTGGGTATTTAAAATCTGGCCCCACTTTCTAAAATTAAATTCGAACCTAAAACTATACAAACCAGCCCAAGTCAAATATTCCTAACCTAATTACTCTTACCCATTACATTAAAACCCCACCTAGTCCGCTTAGATCTCAGTCGTTGATAAAAAATGATCAACGACTCATAAACAATCCCCCACTTTCCTTATATCTCCCTCTTCTCTACCCTAACCCTCATTTCTGTAATCCCGCCGCCTCACTCAAATCCCCCTAAATCTCGTTCCTAATGGGATTCTTTCCATATTCCCTTACCATTTCGGTGTTTTTACCTTATTTGGTGCTATGTTATGGAATAACTTAGGTACTTGCCTAAACATGGCAAGTTCCCCGCTTTGATTATGTCCAAATCTATGTTTACCTCTTGAATCTGGACAACCTTGAGTCAAAACGCATTATTTTGTACTGATTCTCTCATATATTGTTGATTCTCACTCAACGCTAAAGGTTAGGGTTCCAGATTCTCTTTGATTCGAACCTAAACTAGTTCAAACTCTGATTTTTAGCCTTTTTCGTCTATATTCACTCTATTACTTGTAAATCTGCTTATGTTTTGTCGATTCTCTTCACTTACCTAATTTAGGGTTTCAAGCCCTTTTACTTGAACCAAATATGGTTCGATTCTAGGTTCCTTTTTGAATAATCTCTTATCTATGTTTATTTTTATGCTAATATGTGGTTCTTGCCTTTATTTTCTGTCGATTTTGTGGTTTACCTAAATTTAGGGTTTCAGACCCTTTTACTTGAACTAAAATTGGTTCAATCCTATGTTTCTTTTGAATAATCCCTATCTACATTCATTTTTTATGCTATTAAGTGATTCTTTGCCTTTATTGTCTGTTGATTTTGGGATTTACCTAATTTAGGGTTTCATACCCTTTTACTTGAACCAAATCTGTTCGATTCAGTATTCCTTTTTTTATAATCTCTTGTTTGTTCATTATATGCCTTATGTGATTCTTTACCTTATTTCCTACAGATTTTGTGTATCTTCACCTAATATTTAGGGTTCAATTCAACTGATTTGAGCACTTGCCTTTTAGTATTTTAATTAGTTATTTCTATTCTCTAGTCTCGGCACTATTTAAACCCCTCCCCACTGCCTTTTGAAAAAAAAGAGATTCAGAGTTCGAAAATCTTTTCACTACTATAAACAAAAGACTTGTACTCTTACTCTCTTGAGAAATCTTATTCTGTGCTTTGATTCCTGGCCGGCTGAAAGCCAAGGCCAGAAATCTTCAAGTTTTTGCTTCTGTTTGGTGCTATTTGCTATACTGTTGGATTCCTATTTTCCCTGTTTTATCTTAACTGGTGAGTTATTGAATTCTTTGCCATTTCATTATGATTATTTGTCCAACGTGTTACTGTAATTAGACCATGTTGCCCTAAATGTTATGACTTGTAGTTAAGACATGTTTGAACCTAGTTTGAATTGATTAACGAATTCTGCCTAACTTTGTGATAATGTTGACTATCTTTTAAAGTTAAGTTTGTTATAAACATGCTTTCATACCTTTTCCTAAGGACATGGTTAGCCATGCATAGATGAATGCCTTAACAGATTTATAAATCTGTTTGTTGAACCTGTTATAATATGGCATGTTTCGTTCTGTTCTCACTATGTTATGATACCTCTATTAAACTATCTTACTCAGTTCCTGACCTACTGCTAATCAATGTGTTTCCTTTATATAACTTAGTTTGATCTAAAATCTCTATTATCATTATGAATCGGCTTATTATCTAAGTATGCTTAGGTTCAAATATGTTTGCTATTTGTTTATACATGCTCTATGTGTGATTATGTCCCTAAGTGTATCCCCTAATCCCATCCTACTCTATATGATGCTCCTGAATCCTCATTCTTTGTTGGCTGAAAGACAAAGCTATTTAGGTTCTGTCCTCTGGCCTCCCTAGTGTGAGCACTGCTCATGGTTCATGTGAGACCCTTGTGAACTCTTACACACTAGGATTTGGTCCCTAGTCTTCCTTGAACGAATTTTGATCAATTTCTCTAATGTGAGCACTTCTCTAGGTTCTTGAAGCCCTTGGGAACTCTGACACACTAGAAGATTTGGGTTTTGTATGCTTATCCTTGAAATATGGGTGAATCACTCACCACTGGTCATGTTGTATCTATGAACATGGGCTTCTGGAGCTAATGTGAGTTGAAGGCCTGGCTTGTCCAGGTGTATTTGGGCCTGATGTAGGCTCCCTATAGTTTTACTTACTTTTTAATTCATTCATTAAATTATAGTCTGTAATAATTATTTATAATAACAATTCCGAGGTATTAGTAAAATGGGAAAGGGTTCTCATTTTATATTTTCTATAAGTTGGGGTAGAAATCCTGCCTATAGGGTTAATTCTATGTTGTTGAATGTTATATGTTAGAAACCATGCCTCTAGGTGTCTTATTGTGTTCAGTCACTATGTGCTAGCAACCATGTCCATATGCTCAATGTTTGGCTCGATTATGTTCTGTTACAGACCATGGCTATAGAAATGGTATGATCCAATGTGTGTGTGAATTCCTACTTGCATATTGTTTCGTTCAGATTATAAAATCATGTCTATAAGATTTAAAATTGTTCAGATTATAGAAATCATATCCATAGGGTCTAAAATCGTTCAAATTATAGAAATCATGCTTATAGGATCTAAAATTGATCAAGTTATAGAATGCACGCCTGAGTTTGTTTAATTGTTATTTATGCATGTTTAATGTGTTGTTATCCTCACTAGAAAGCATGCCTATAGGATTAAAACGAATAATTCTGGGCTTGTTTATATGACTAGTCACTGTTTACTATCACATAAAACACATAGATACCATGCTGGTAGGCTTAATTGTATTATGCTAAAATTAGTAGGCAAACTTTGTAGGTTCTAATAATCGCATTAAGAAACTATTTTTTATCACATAAATATCCTGCCTATAGGATTTTCAATTAATAAATCCTGTTAATGCTAATCAGTTTGCGTGCATTTGCAGTCTAAATGCGAAGGCTAATTTGAGCCCCTACTTGTTTTTATTTGAAAGTCCTAAATGTTTTTTGTATGTCGCCTAGTTTTATCCTTTTGAGCAACCTAAGTTAAGTTGTATAACCACTCTGAAATATAGGTCCAAATGCCTCCTAGACCATAGACATGAGACGGGTAGTGCAGGCATAAGGTACGACTTAGAATTGATTAGAGCGATTTAGGTAAATAACTTAAAGATAGTAATTGGGTAGCAGGAGATGATAGTCTATGCCCGTTGAATAATATGAGTAACACCCCATCCTGAGGGAGTTACGAAGTATCATTTTATGTTGCACAGGGTGATTCTTTAGGCTAAAAAACTTAGGACCCCCATTTCTGTTATAACATTTTTGTCGAAACTGTTTCTTTTCAACTAGACTAATTCACATGATCTAAGTTCAGCCGGGACACACCGTTGCTGTAACAACCCGACCGATCATTTTGAGCTCTAGCGCGTCGTTCAGCGGTTTGAGGCTATGAGCTGCTTCGTTTTAGGTATTATGACTCGTAGGCGTGGTCGGAGTTGAATTTTGGAAAGTTCGGAGTCAAATTTGAAGGAAAAATTATCATTTCGGAAGTCTTAAGTTGGAAGAATTGACTAAGATTGAAATTTTGAGTAAACGACCTCCGAATCAGGATTTAAAGGTTCCAGCATGATCGTATGATGATTTCGGACTTGGGCGTGTGTTCGGCACGGGTTTTGGATGACCCGGGAACGTTTTGGCGCCCAATAGTGAAATAAGAGTTTCCTTAAGTTTAAATTGTTGGTTTGGAACGTGTTTTTGTGTTAACGAGGTTCGAACGGAATTCCGAGACCGGGAATAGTTTTGTTATGTCAGTTATGACTTGCTTGCAAAATTTGGTGTCATTCCGAGTAGTATAGGTAGGTTCGACCCATTGTTAACGAATTCAAGAACTTAAAATTCTTAAGTTTGATTCTAGGGGTTTTGAGGTGTGATTTTGAGTTTTAGCGTTGTTTTGGGTGTTCCGAATGCTCGAGAAAGTCCGTAGGATGATTTGGGACTTGTTGGTACATTTGGTTTGAAGTTCCGAGGGCTTGGGTGAGTTTCAGGTAGGTCCCGAAATGTCTTTAAGCTTAAAATATAGCTGTTGCAGGTCAGAGAAGTCAGATATCTGAACCTACCACCGAGGTCCGCGGTCCTTTTTGTGCTGACCGCGGTGGGGGTCTTTGCGGCCGCGGTCGTTTTTTTGCGGTCCGCGGTGGAGGAGCTGGACCACTGGTCTGACTTCGGAGGCCTATATCTTTTGATCTACAAAGAATGTTGAGATGATTCAAAAAGGAAAGTTGTATCCCTTCGTGTCTAGTTTCCAGAAAAGTAAAGAAATCATAATGTGGAAATCTGTAGAGAACGTTATGGACAAAATACGAAAGCATGTCATTGCAGTCATTTTTCTTTGTTTTCTTCACGTTTTCTTGTTTTTATTTGTGCGGTCCGCGGTGGGGGCCTGAGAGGGGTATAAAATAGTGGGATTTTCAGTTATTTTTCATTTGTCAAAACCCTAAAAACATAAGAGGCAATTTTCCAAACACTCTTTCTTCTCCAAAACATTGTAAGTGATTTCTAACTCATTTTCTTCACTCCTTAACTTCTTTTTACAAGATTTCATCCTAGAATCTAGGGTTTTCATGGGAATTTTGGGTAAAAACCTAAGAATATTGAAATTTGGGGATTTAGACCTCAAAGTGAGGTCGGATTCCAAAACCATTTATATATCCGGGCTCGGGGGCGAATGGGCAATCGGGTTTTGGTCCGAATTTCTAGTTTTGACCGAGCGGGCCCGGGTTCGATTTTTTTTGACTTTTTGGGGAAGACTTTAGAAAACTCACTTCCATGCATTAGAATTGATTCATTTAGCATTTATTGATATAATTAAGTAACTTGTGGCTAGTTTCGAGTCCTTGGGAGACGAGTTTGGAGTTTCGGGCGCATTTTTGACCCGGAGAGTAGGATCGACATGAGGTAAGTCTCCTTTCTAACTTTGTGAGGGGGAATAGTCCCTATAGGTGAACTAATTAATATTATGCTACTATTTGCGGGGGCTACGTACGCACGAGGTGACGAGAGTCCGTGTGTAGCTACTATTATGCTTATGTCGGGGTAGCCTTGGACCCACTAGCATGCTTTACTTGTTGTACTTGTAACCTTGTTGATAAAACAGACTGTTTAATGTTATTGAACTAGTAGTTAAAATATCCAAGTAGGTTAAATGTCATTTTCTCAATCTATAAAAGGAGAATTTATTTTTCCTTGGCTAGACATTCCTTGATAAATTCCAGATTTACTACTTAAATGGGCCTGTTTATATGTGGGTACCCGAGTCACAGGTATGATTCGCGAGCGGGGTAATTCTATTATTTATATGTATCTGCGTCGCATGTATGATTCGTGAGCGGGGTAAGTCCTCCTACCACACTCTTATGGGATCGGGCCATTCGCCTCGGCAGGATCTATGTACCACACTCTCATGGGAGCGGGCTGTTCACCTTGGCAGGTTAATAGATGCATCTATGGTTCGCGTCGTTCGACCCTTCGGCAGTGCACAGTTCATTTTTATGTTGGATTGGGCAGTACGCTTCGGCATTTCCTATGTACTTACTACCTCCATTGAATCGTGCATAATGTTTGGCTAGAAGCTAGTGTATCCGAGGGTTTTCCCCTTAATTGAAGTATAATAACCTTTTTGGCGAAGCCGTAACTCTGTATATGTCTTGGTTACGAAAGGAAATTGTTAATTGAGAGCTGAATAAATTGTACATAAGGGATCGTACCGCGTAATTCTGAGGTTAGGTGGGATACTTACTGAGTGCACGTTGTTTTCGTACTCATGCTACACTTGTTGTGCATTTTTGTTGCACAGGTACCTTCACAGGAATATGGCTGACTTGGAGACTTAGACGAGATGCATCACCAGAGACGACCCGCAGCTAGCAGAGTCTTCCTCTATGTATTGTATTTTCATTTTTAAACTCCTTGTCAGTGATGACCCAAAAAGGGGTCATATTATGTGCATCTAATTTGGACTGTGTTCCGAGGCCCGAAAGCCTCCATTAATCTCACCTCGATGTGCGTGCGCAGCCCAGGCGCGTAGCCGGGAAGCCTTTTGTGATGACCCAAAAAGGGGTCATCTTATGTGCATCTAATTTGGACTGTGTTCCGATGCTCGAAAGCCTCCATTAATCTCACCTCGATGTGCGTGCGCAGCCCGGGCGCGTAGCTGGGAAACCTTTATGTGAAAAACCTGATTAAGAGTTAAATTTGTGATAATTAATTGAATAAAGTTGGCTTTGGTCAACATTTTCGGTAAATGGACCCGGATCCGTGATCCGACGGTTCCAGAAGGTCCGTAGGAAAATATGGAACTTGGGTGTATGTCCGAAATCGAATTTCGAGGACCCAAGTTCGAGAAATGAATTTTTAAAGAAAATTATTTTATGAAAATATTAAAGGCTTATGAAAAATGAACCTCGATGTGAAACCTGTGCTGCCGGGACCGTATTATAATTTCGGAGCCCGGAACAAGTTCAATATGTGTTATATAAGTTATCTGTGAAATTTGGTGTAAAACGGACTTGATTTGATTGGTTTCGGATAAAATGAGGAAAAAATTTGAATTAATGAAGTTTTGAGAAATCTCATAGAATTTGATATTTGGTTTGGAATGTGATTTTATGTTCCAGAGGTCCGATTGAAATTCTGAGACCGGGAATAGTTCTGTTGTGTCATTTATAACTTGTCTGCAAATTTTGAAGTCATTCCGAGTAGTTTAGGCCGGTTCGACGCGTTGAAGTGAATTCTAGAATTTCAAAGTTCTTAAGTTTGATTATATTGGTTTTGGGGTTTTATTTTCGAGTTCCGTTGTTGTTTTTCATGTTCCGAGAGTTCTAGCGAGTCCGTATCACGAATACAGACTTGCCGATGCTTTTGGACGGGGTCCCGAGGGGCTCGGGTGTGTTTTGGACCCCCGGGAGCTAAGTTAGAAAACCAGAAAATATGCTGTCTGGTTTCCTTCTCTGCGATCGAAGAAGGTGGGTTGCGTTCGTGGAGAAGGATTTTGCTGGGCTGTCGATTGCTCTATGCGATCGCAGCTTCCCCTTTGCAATCGCAGAGGTCTGGGTTCTACACCTTCGCGATCGCATCTGGTTTCTTGCGATCGCATTGAGTAGCATCTGGGCCGGGTGAGTTTGTCCTATGCGATCGCAGGACCACTGTCGCGATCGCAGAGGTCTTGCCAATTGTTCTTCGCGATCGCAGGACCTTTGCCGCGATCGCAGAGGTCCGGCCAGTTGGCCTTCGCGATCGCAGGCCCGGTGTCGCGATCGCAGTGAAGGTTTTCCTGGGCAGTACTTAAATGTCCAGTTATGGGATTCTTCTTCATTATTCAATACCCAACCTCCATTAGAGCTCCTCCAAGCTAGGAAAAGGA
>MDKH01090979.1:0-23645 GCA_005239495.1 Nicotiana undulata | reverse complement strand
ATTGTTTTCATTCGGTGGTCTTACTTTTGAAAGTGCTTTATTGTTTAAGTTCAGTAATTGTTTAGATTTTTCGGTTCTCAGTACGTGTACTTGTTTCTTTTTCCCTGACATGCCTACCATTATTCATCATATTTTATCATATGTTATTACTGCTGGACCCTAGTGAGTATCGAGTCGACCTCTCGTCACTACTTCTTCGAGGTTAGGCGGGATACTCACTGGGTACATATATGTATATGTACTCATGCTACACTTTCTGTGCATTTTGTTGCACAGGTACCTTCATAGTTCAGCGATTGGTTTGGAGACTTGCTCGGGCTGCATTCGTCCGGAGGCGTTCCGCAGTTGACAGAGTCTCCTTCTTTCTATATCTTTACATTGTATCTCTATTCCTTTTGTCCCATTTATTTCTCGGACAAGAGTTGTATAATTGTATAAATTCTTAGAAACTGCTCATGTACTTGTGTCGCCGGGTTCTGGGGATGTGTTGAGTCTTGTCTTATTGAACTAAATGGAGTTCCTATCGTGTTTAATTTACAATAGTTTATTTATTTGATTATGAAAAGCAATAAAGGCAACGACTTCAAAATTGTTAAGCAGGATGGTATTTCAACTGATCAAGGGGTTGTCTTGCCTGACAGTGGTGTCCGGCGCAACCCATAGGTTTTGGGTCGTGACAGAGGGCATTTTTGTCAACTTTTCGAGCGGAGTTGGGAACTTATATAATTTGAATTTTTACAAGTATTATAGTGAATTTTTATTGGTTTGCCTGGTATTTTAATAGTTTTGGGGCATTGTGCATCAATTGGAGTCGTCGGAAGGGCTTGGAAGCCGGTTATGGAATTTCAGAGCGAGGTAAGTCTCCTTTCTAACTTTGTGAGAGGGAATTATCCCCATAGGTGAACTAATTAATTATGTGCTACTATTTGCGGGGGCTACGTACGTACGAGGTGATGGGAGTCCGTGCGTAACTACTATTATTCTTGTGTCCGGGTAGTCTAGGACCCACTAGCATGCCTTACGTGTTGTACCTATGATCTTGCCAATAATATTAAACTGTTAAGGCTATCGAATTAGTAATTGATTACCTAAGAAGGTTAGAGTTTACTTTTCTTAATCATTTAGAAAGAGAATTGATTATTCCGTGGGTAATTGTGTTCCTGATAAAGTTATAATATTTAAACATTATTAAACTTGGCAAATGAATTCCCAGACAAAGAATTAAATATTATTTTCGTGTTCCTTAAAAGAGAATTTTACCACTCTCTTGAGTAACTGCTTTCTTGATAAAAATGTGAACTTATTGTGTGAATATGTGTTTCTATGGGTTCTGAGTCGCATGTATGATTCGCGAGCAAGATAACCCTATTATTTATATATGACCGCGTAGCATGATCGATTTGCGAGTAAGGGAAAATAGATGCATCTATGGTTCGAGCCGTTCGACCCTCCGGCAGTGCACATTTATGATTGTTGGTCCGCGTCGTTCGACCCTCGGCATTTCTTGCGCATGATAATTGTTGCGTATTATCTGAAATTATTACCTTTTTATTGGCCTATGAAGTTTTAAATTGCCAACTGAAATGACGAAGATTTAAAGTGTTAAATGTGAAAGAAGTTGATATTACTTATCCCTGATTTTATTAAATTGCCTATGATATTCCCGCTTAGTGTCTCACTTGATTATACTAAATTGACTTCTAGCAAGTGTCTAATTCGACCTCTCGTCACTACCTCTCTGAGGTTAGGCGGGATACTTACTGCGTACACGTTGTTTTCGTACTCATGCTACACTTGCTGTGCATTTTATTGCACAGGTACTTTCACAGTGATGTGGCCGGCTTGGAGACTTAGGCGAGCTGCATCATCCGGAGGCGATCCGCAGCTGACAGAGTCTCCCTCATATGTATTTATTTTTATTTTAAATTCCTTGTCCAGTTGTATTTCGGACAAGCATTGTAGTATCTGTTTAATTCTTAGAAAGTTTCTCATGCACTTGTGACACCGGGTTCTGGGATGTGTTTTGGATGTATTTTATTAAAATGAAATATTAGACTATCGTATTTACTTAGCGGATTTTATTCAGTTATTATGTAATAAAGTGAAAGGTAATGATTTCAAAAATGCTAAAAATTTAACTTAACCATTTAATGATTGGCTTGCCTGACAGTGGTGTCCGGCGCCATCACGACCTTATGGATTTTGTGTTGTGACAACTTGGTATCAGAGCACTAGGTTCCCTTAGGTTTCACGAGTCATGATCAAGTCTAGTAGAGTCTTGCGGATCGGTACGGAGACGTATGTACTTATCTTCGAGAGGCTACAAGGCTGTTAGGAGTACTTCCCTTCTTGATTCCTCATCGTGCGATTTGATTCCTTTGAGGCTTATGCCTACATTTCTTCTTACTCAATCTTACGCGTCGCGAAGTGCTTACTATAAATCGGGAATATAGGAATTGTAATGGTACCTCAGATGGGGTGCGGGATGTTTCTCCCTACGAAGTTGATTGGGGATATTGTTGTTGCTCTGTGGAAGGATATTATGTTGTTCAGCTCAGTAGTTGTGTTTCTGAGAGCTTTGAGGCTATGCTCAGGTCGTTATGATGCTTATGATTGGTCACCGCACGGTATTGGCGTAGTGATGGGAAGCTTGCCCATATGTCGGGGCAGTGAATCAATTGAAAAGGGGGTCTTCTCAGGGCGTGATTTCGAGATTTTAGTATTTTAGTTCCGGCGGAGGAAGGGCGATTGGACTATGAATGTTCAAGTTTGGGTGACAAGTAGTAAGACTTGGTGTTTTCAAGTGAGGTGGAGTATTCACCTGCGATGTGATATCGTCGTCTTTGATCAAATGGAATATGTTAAGTTTGCCGGTGCTATAGTTTCTCCGGTTTGCATGGGATCAGAGTATTGTGAAGAGGTGTTGAAGAAGCGACTGTCAGAGATTGTGGTGTGCGGTGGTTCAGGATTGAATAGGTATTTCTAATGCAGGCGGCTCGAGAAATATGATCTTCGGAAAGGTTTGAAGATGTGGTGATCTGCTGGTTTAAGTGCTACAGAGAATGATATTTATTTGAGGCAACAACTGGGCAACATAGGATGAGGAAAGACATGTGGGAAGTGTCAGGCAATGATTAAATTGATAGAAGGCTAGGTGTAAGAAGCGAAAGTCGAGCAGTTGCTTAGAGGGGGAGTTTGACCAAAGTGGGAGAGTGGCAGCGTAGCATATGAATTCTGTGGTAAGATAATAGATGCATATCTTGAGGAGAAGTTTGGAGTGATTTGAGAATTCTAGTGGACGGTGATTGGGTCCACGGGCTTAAATTGAAATATCGGCCATTGCGACAGGATATGGGATGCAAAAGAAAGGAGTTGTTCGATATGAAAGAAGATTCTTGGTGAGTTCCAGAGTTGTGTAATAGCAGCTTCAGGCTAAGTGGGAGAGTTCCCCCGCCTACGATTGGGTTGCATGGTTATCTACTGGTGAAAACTATGGTTATCAGCATATTAGAGGGTTATTACAGCTAAGGGAAGAAGACATGATTAGTAATTGAGCATATGATTTGATAAATGTGTGCAAAGGTTGGCTTTATGGAATCAGGTTTAGGCTTTGGAAAGATTCAGGATTTATGCTTAGTACAGAGATGATTTGCAAGGGAATTTGGTTTGTCGGGGGCTTTATTAAGATAGGTGTTCAGGTGCTAGCGGAGCCTTGGAGTTGATTATAGTCGATACCAAGCCAGAGTGGGCGACTCTCAACAATGATCCTAATGAATTTGAAGGTTAAGAATGCGGTGTTTAAGGGTTTCAAGCCCGCAGTATGGCTAAGGATCGGGCTCTTGCAGCAGATTGTGATAGGAGGCCCGGAATGTTCCATGATGTTTTTGGCTTGCAGTGTAGCATTGGAGAAATGAGAGATATAAACTCTAAATTTGTAGAAGGGTTATCCGGATGGGTATACCAGTCGAAGATGCGAATGTGCGTGCAAGGAGGGCATGAAACGGTTCATGGGTTTGGAGACAAAGTAGTCTCGTGGAATGGGGTCAGTATGAGTGTGAGTTGAGTTGTTATGTGTTGACTTGAGTTGTCATTATTTCTAAGTCAAATTAAGGATAAGTAATTAGAAAAAGGTAGATGGTTAGACTGGTGGAATTGGCATATTGGTGACAGTGCGTGCGAGTGCCCGATGGCCGCCGTAATTGATTTTATTTGGAAGCATTCAAGTATTATGGCTTGTCATGTGTAGGCGGATCCAGGAAGGATTATAGACTATTACTTGAGGATCTGCATGTTTTGTGATTATGAGAATTCACTCGTGTGTTTTATGGTTCTCTTGAATTGGGTTAAGTAAAAAGTTTCTATGTGATGATGTGTTCACCCCATTAGTGGTTCAGGAGTTATGATGAAATTCTTGTACTATCGCATATTGGCATATTAGGTGCAGTGAGCGGTATGAAATTTGAAAGTGAGGATCAGGGTTGCGGTTCGGTGTTGGCAAGGATGTCATGAGATTAGATGAGCAAGAAAAGGGATTTGAATGTTTAGAGTAAGTTGGTGTTGTCTTCAATGTCACCTGAGATCGGTGTTTGGTGAAAGAGGCTTGCACCCTGGTTATGGATTCTTGATTTGTTTTACAGCAATAGTGTGGTTGGTGGTATAGATGTGCAGACTTGTTAACTTGTGTGGAAGGACGTGGGAGCATGACCACGGGAAGATCGTATGAGTGTGGCATGTGGTCACTTAATGGACTGAAGACTTAGATTGAGTATAAGGAAGAGTAATATTTGCTTATTTAAGAATTTATGCCTGGAAGGTGTTCAGTTCATCTTTGTTGCTGATTGTGGGGGTATAGTCCCAGCTAAGAAGGAGTGGGTCATTACGGACCCGGGTAAGGTTATCAGCCTAGTCCAGTGCGAGCAGAATCGTCTTGAAGTGTGTAAATGGATTTAAATAGGACTATGGGCTTCATGTGGGTCAGATGTGTTCATTTTAGTGTAGCGCTCCTCAAGGAGGGGTGTTGCAATATCAGATGTTGTTCTCTCTTCGTCAAATTCATGTAATATTATGATTGTGTCGTGCGAGTTGCGAAACGGCTTGATGAATCCCTATGTGTTGAGTCTCCGTGTAGTGATGATGTTATGTGAGCAGGAGTGCTCTTGAGATTCAGAGTATATATATCGCACCTCAGTTGTGCTTAAGAATTGTAGCATATGGCTCTATCAGTCTCCCCATGATGGTATTATGCACTTAGCGTACTTGTGACCGATATTCAGTATTTTGCAATGATGAGCGATTCAGCGTGGTGCGTATCTCCTTATGTGAGCTTTATGATGGGATCAGGTGGCACACCGCCATGGGTATGATATTTGAATCAGGTTGCACGCCGCAACAGTGGGATGTTGAGTGAGGTTCCTTTATTATTTTTCTTATGTCTTGCTTCCTATATTCTGAGGAAAGTTCATATTAGTTGTGTGAGTCGAGCAGTCCCTTCCTGAGTCATTTCATTACGTATAATGTTCGAGTTATGGCCTATTGTGGCATTGTGTGAGACTGTTAGTCATGTCTGAGGTGATTGGTTTTCTAAGCAGCTCCTACTAGGTGAGACGAGACTGTTGGATCAGGGATCAGTGCGATAAGATTCTGTGAAGTATAGTAAAGAATAAATACCAGTATTTGGTTAGTAATGAAGTGAGGATTTTAGTCAAAAGGAGAGATTCAATGCTTGGTTAACTCTGCGATTGGTTAGAAATTTATGCATGTCTCCTCCGTTGTGGTGGTATCGTCAGCATTATAGCAAGACGTATATATATGTTCCTTGAGGTACATTGGGAGCATCATATTCAGGGAGTTTTGGCTATTAAGGTTCAGGGAATGTCGTCGTGGTTAGATGGTGAATTATGCGGTGCATGGTGCCAATTCATCAAAGGTACGCATTCGTGTTCTGGTACCTCGGGTGGTAGTTGATACGGTGTTCATATATTGGAAGCAGGCCTGGCAGAGAATTTCAGGTGTTGGAACTGGGTTCTGAGCTTATTGTATGGAAAAAAGAGGATATCTTCATATTTGATCAAGCTAATGTGCTCAACTGGGTTGTGGTAGCACGGGCAGGTACGCGAGGTGTTAAACAGTGATTTCAGATAACTTCAGAACAGTTCTTAGCACGTTCGAGGACGAACGTATGCTTAAGTGGGAGAGAATGTAACGACCCGACCGATCATTTTGAGCTCTAGCACGTCGTTCAGCAGTTTGAGGTCATAAGCAGCTTCATTTCAGGTATTATGACTTGTAGGTGTGGTCGGAACTGAATTTTGGGAAGTTCGGAGTCAATTTAGAAAGAAGATTCTCGTTTCGGAAGCATTAAGTTGGAAGAATCAACTAAGATTGGAATTTTGAGTAAACGACCTCCGAATCAGGATTTGAAGGTTCCAACAGGTTCGTATGATGATTTTGGAATTGGGAGTATGTTCGGATCGTATTTTGGATAACCCGGGAGCGTTTTGGCGTATATTATGGAAGATAGCATTTTAGAAGAATTTCATAAATCTGGGTTGAAAGGCATTTCATTGTTATAGATGTCCGTTTGGGATTCCGAGTCTGGGAATAGCTCTGTATGGTGATTCTGGAGTTGGAAGCGCGATCGGAAGTGAATTCAGATGTCCGTAGGTCATTTTGAAGTCATTTGGCTAAAGATAGAAATGTGAATATTTTTAGAAAGTTTGACCGAGAGTTTGACTTTTTGATATCGGGGTCGGATTCCAATTCTGGAAGTTGGAATAGGTATGTAATGTCGTATGTGACTTGTGTGCAAAATTTGAGGTCAATCGTACGTGATTTGATAGATTTCGGCATCGAATGTGGAAGTTTCAAGTTCTAAAGTTCATTAAGTTTGAATTGGGGTGCGATTCATGATTTCGACGTTGTTTGATGTGATTTGAGGCCTCGAGCGAGTTTGTATCATGTTTTGGGACATGTAGGTATAATTGGTTAAGGTACCGAGGGCCTCGGGTGGATTTCAGAAGGTTAACGAAATGAATTTCGGACAAAAAAAGAAAAACGGTTGGTTTTGTTGCACTTTTGGACAGCAACTGGTGCATCGTGGAGCTGACTTTGAAGGCATATATATCACAATCTATAAGGAATCAGAAAATTTGCAAAACATAAAAGTTTTAGCCCTTGCATTCTTGTTTCCAGAAAGCTAAACCATTCATGATTTAGACATTTGATCAAAAAGCTATGATCGATTGAAGATGGCTGGTGAAGCAATTTCGACAGAATTTACTGATGCATGGAGCCAAATTTAGAAGCTCATATCTCGGAATATATAAAGAATTATATGGTGTACAACTTATCAAATGAAATATCTTCGAGTCTAGTTTCTAAATCTTCAAACCGTCTGTCATTTGGATATTTCTACAAGGAGTTATAGGCGTTTTAATAGATGGTGAACAGCAGGGGAAAATTGTAATAAGATATACAACCTGCACAGCGCAAGGTACAACTCGATGAAACACCTGGGCAGATTGTTTTAAAAACGAGTTTTGGCTCATTTCTTTCATTTGGCTTGGACGATTTTGGAGAGATCAAGGAGGGATTTTCACCAAGCAACACTAGGTAAGTGATTTCTTCCTATTTTTGAGTTAAATATGTGATCTTACATGGATTTAGACATGGAAAATTAGTATAAATTGGGAATTTTTGGGGAAGACCTAGAATTTGGAATTTTGGACTTTTACCATGAATTTGAGCATTAAAATTAGAGTAAATTGTATATTTGAGTTAGTAAAGCTATGGGTAGAATTTATCTTTGAGAAATTTCGGAATCCGGGCACGTGGGCCCGAGGGAATTTTGGTCAACTTTTCGAGCGGAGTTGGGAACTTATATAATTTGAATTCTTACAAGTATTAGAGTGAATTTTTATTGGTTTGCCTGGTATTTGAATAGTTTTGGGGCATTATGCATCAATTGGAGTCGTCGAAAGGGCTTGGAAGCCGGTTATAGAATTTCGGAGCGAGATAAGTCTCTTTTCTAACTTTGTGAGGGGGAATTATCCCCATAGGTGAACTAATTAATTATGTGCTACTATTTGCGAGAGCTACGTACGTACGAGGTGACGGAAGTCCGTGCGTAGCTACTATTATGCTTGTGTCCGGGTAGTCTAGGACCTACTAGCATGCCTTATGTGTTGTACCTATGATCTTGCCAATAATATTAGACTGTTAAGGCTATCGATTAGTAATTGATTGCCTAAGAAGGTTAGAGTTTACTTTTCTTAATCATTTAGAAAGAGAATTGATTCTTCTGTGGGTAATTGTGTTCCTGATAAAGTTATAATATTTAAACATTATTAAACTTGGCAAATGAATTCCCAGACAAAGAATTAAATACTATTTTCGTGTTTCTTAAAAGAGAATTTTACCACTTTCTTGAGTAACTGCTTTCTTGATAAAAATATGAACTTATTGTGTGAATATGTGTATCTATGGGTTCCTGAGTCGCATGTATGATTCGCGAGCAGGATAACCCTATTATTTATATATGACCGTGTCGCATGATTGATTCGCGAGCAAAAGAAAATAGATGCATCTATGGTTCGAGCCGTTCGACCCTCCGGCAGTGCACATTTTATGATTGTTGGTCCGCGTCGTTCGACCCTCGGCATTTCTTGTGCATGATAATTGTTGCATATTTTCTGAAATTAGTACCTTTTTATTGGCCTATGAAGTTTTAAATTGCCAACTGAAATGACGAAGATTTAAAGTGTTAAATGTGAAAGAAGTTGATATTACTTATCCATGATTTTATTAAATTGCCTATGATATTCCCGCTTAGTGTCTCACTTGATTATACTAAATTGACTTCTAGCAAGTGTCTAATTCGACCTCTCGTCACTACCTCTCTGAGGTTAAGCGGGATACTTACTGAGTACACGTTGTTTTCGTACTCATGCTACACTTGTTGTGCATTTTATTGCACATGTACTTTCACAGCGATGTGGCCAGCTTGGAGACTTAGGCGAGCTGCATTATCCGGAGGCGATCCGCAGCTGACAGAGTCTCCCTCATATGTATTTATTTTTATTTTAAATTCCTTGTCCAGTTGTATTTCGGACAAGCATTGTAGTATCTGTTTAATTCTTAGAAATTTGCTTATGAACTTGTGACACCGGGTTCTTGGATGTGTTTGGGATGTATTTTATTAAAATGGAATATTAGACTATCGTATTTACTTAGCGGATTTTATTCAGTTATTATGTAATAAAGTGAAAGATAATGATTTCAAAAATACTAAAACGGGAAATTTAACTTAACCATTTAATGATTGGCTTGTCTGACAGTGGTGTCTGGCGTCATCACAACCTTATGGATTTTGGGTCGTGACATAGCCAGTTTTCGGATTGGTCAATAAAAAATAGCCAGCGTTTGCAAAGTCATTGTAAAATACCCACTATTTTGCTGCAACAATGAAAGTTCCAGCATAATATACTGGAGATCGGGGTATCTGTGTGTGAATTTCTAGCATATTATGCTGAAACTCCAACATGCGGAAAGTTCCAGCATAATATATTGTAGATTGGAGCACATTTGTATTAACTTCCAACATATTATGCTGGACCAGTATATTATACTTTTAAAATTCGATTACTTTTAAAACTGTAGCTATATTTGAATGACCACTCATAAATCGAAGTGTTTTTTAATTTCTCCCGACTTACATATTAAGTCTCTGTGACCAAGGGTGTGCTCTTTTTGGATTAAACATAAAGACTAATGGAACCAGAAATTTGTGTTTGGTCTTTCGTTTTACTAACGGAAACCAAACGAGACGGGCCTAAAGACGAAACTTTGGATGCATCCCTTCATTTCTAGCACCTCTATCAGATTTCTGTAAATCTGCTTTCATAATCAGGGAACTGATGTGTCTCTTACTTTATAGTTTATACTATCAATCATCTTGTGTTGTATTTCTTAGTGCTTCCCGACAACAATATTAGCTTCACTAACTTATCACACGATTAAATGTCAACAAATCCATAAAAAGAGAAATCAAAATTTTTCATAAACACAATATCTACAAAAGTTATTTATATATATTACAACCACATTAGATATTACATAATGTCAAATTATACGTCAAATTACTTCTATAATAAAAAGCTGAAAAGTAGGGAGAATCCCTATATAATTGGGCATAACCAAAATTAACATATATGGATAACTTTCATCCAAAGCAGTAGGGTAATCTTACCGGAACTTCGTCATTCAGAGAGTAATTTGCGTCAAACAACTCTCTTACTCTTTGATACTTCCCTCCGGTTCACAATAATTGACCAGTTTGTTTTTAGCGCGCCTATTAAAAAAATATTAAATTTTATACAAAAATACTTATTATGACTAAATTACCCCTAATTAACTATTTAACGTGAGGAGTAAGAAATTTTTTAGGGATATGTACATAAGGGTTATTTTATAAAAACAAATTGAATTATTTCTTGATTATATAAATGGACACTTATTTTGAACCAAAATAAAAAAATAAAGCGGTCACTTATTGTGAACCGAAGGGAGTATAATACTCCTCATTTTTTGAAAGTTCAAAAAAGATAACTTAATGTTACTTATAGCATATACCACTGAACTTTCTTTAACTTAGAGTATATTGAATTATACAACTCATTGTTCTCTCTCTCTCTATATATATATAGAAAATATTATATAAGTGTATAAGTAATATTTTATATAGTTTGGACATTACATACCATATATTATATATATTATATAACATATTATTATATATTATAATTATATATGTAACAATCCGGCCGGTCGTTCCAAGAGTTTAGCCCCGTTTCCCCCCGTTCTGCTTCATTTTGTGTTGTTTAGTCATTTATGTTGTGTTGGGTCGGTTGGCTCGGATTCGGAGTGCTTGTGGAGAGAAATGAGACACTTAGTCTCTTAAGTTGGTGAATTAGTTGGAAAAGTCAACCGGAAGTTGACTTTGTGATGACCCAAAGGGTCATTTTACAAATATAGACTCCATTCTAGGCTTATTAGCCATAAAAGGACAAATTTTAGTTACCTCAATTTGTGTGCGTAGTCCGGTCGTGAAACCGAAAAGCTTTTATGTGAAGATATGTAATTTCTAGAGTTAAATTTTGGTTTTAGTTGCCTTTGGTCAATATTTTTAGTAAACAGGCACGGATCTGTATTTCGACGATCACGGAAGGTCCGCAGTAAAATATGGGAATTCGGCGTATTCCCGGAATTGAATTCCGAGGTCCCTAGCCTTAGAAAATAATTTTTGAAGAAAATTATTTTGCTGGTTAATACAAGAAATAAAGAAATGAAATAATATGTAAAATTATTGGTATCGGGCCCGTATTATGGTTTCGGAACCCGGAACAAGTTTGTTATAATATTTAAGTCCTATCTGTGAAATTTTATGAGAATCAGAATTGATTTGACATCATTCAGATATCTAGTTGAAAAGTTAGAAATTTGAGTGTACTTGAAGAAATCTTTAGTTTTGAGGTTAAATTTGTAGTTTTGATGTTATTTTGATGATTTGATCGCACGAGCAAGTCCGTATAATATTTTTAGACTTGCGTGCATGTTTGGTTTGGAGCCCCGAAGGATCGGGTGAGTTTTGGGTAGGCTACGGAGTGTTTGAACTTAGAAAAAATTTCATCACAACTGATACCTGGTGTACAGGCCTCTGATCTCGAATTTGCGAGATCAGGCTTCGCATTTGCAAAGTCCTGGGCCAGCCCCAGATCTTGCAAATGCAAGATTTTTGGTCGCAAATGCGAGACCTCGATATATCGCAAATGCGACAAATTCATCGCACTTGCGATGACTGCCCAAAATCTAAGAGTTCGCAAATGCGAACCCCTGCTCGCAAATGCAAGATCCGCAACCAGTTAAATCAAATTTTAAACGAGGTTATCACTTCTTTTTCAAATCTCTCAAACCCTAAACCTCCATAGACGATTTTCCAAAGACCCAAACTTCTCCAAGTCATTGGTAAGTGATCTCTAACTAATTCCTTTCCTTCATTAACAACTTTTAACAAGATTTCAATCAAAAATCTAGAGTTTTCATGGTAAAAATGGGGGGTTTTAGGTAGAACTTAGGAATTCCAAATTTGGGGATTTGGACCTCGAATTGAGGTCGGATTCCAATATCAATTGTATATCCGGGGTCGGGGGAGATTGGGTAAACGAGTTTTGGTCCGAACCTCGAGTTTAGACCAAGCGGCCCCGGTGTCGATTTTTGAATTTTGATAAGAAAACATAAAAAGCCATAGATTTTCAATAAAGTTAATTCCTTTAAGCTATAATTGATAACATTGAACCAATTGTGATTAGATTCGAGCGTAGTAGAAGCAAACTCTAAATGAAAAGTTGTGCTAGCGCAGTGATTTGCTTGTGAAATTGAGGTAAGTGTTTGATTTAACCTTGACTTGAGGGAATAGGGATTCCCAACTTAAATTCTATGTGAATTTGTATGTATGTGGTGTATAGGTGAGGTGACGAGTATCTATGCACCACCAATTTATTTGTTGAACATGACCCTTTCTCTCGTTTCCAATTTATTTGATTCATGGCTTAATTGTTTTATGCTCATTGATGTCTCCATGACTACTTGGCTTTGTTAACTTGTTAAATATTGTTTCAAGTATTTTGGAAGTGTTGGTTATTCCCTTGGTTTCATTGTGATACATAAAAAGGATGAGTTGATTGACAGTATTTTATTATATATATTCTGGTTGGTTTCATTGTGAGATGATAACTGATGAAGTTTATGAGTTATACAACTCTCTGTTTACAATTGTTGAGACAAAAATATTGTGAAAAGCTTGACCTGAATTGTGAAAAATTTCCTAAATAAAGTGATATGATATGTCTGGTGGGAGGGGGTTGCACGCCGCAACAAGGAGCGATAAGGGTGGACAGGTGAGATCGGGTTGCACGCCGCAATAGGAGCAATAAGGGTGATATATATATATATATATATATATATATATATATATATATATAGAGGAGCAATAAGGGTGGACAAGTGGGAGCAGGTTGCACGCCGCAACAAGGAGCAATAAGGGAGGACATTTATGTTTTTACTGCTTTTTAAACCCAAAGATTGGAAACTTATTGTTTTACTTTACTATTTTCATACTTCGTACTTACGATTATTTTAAAGTGAAATTTGGAAATTTGGAAACCTATGTGAGAATTGCTTATAGCTGAGACCTGGAAAAGGTGGCTAAGTTATTTTATTTGATGTTATAGATTATTGTTTTGTTTAGTTTAGAACTTCTTTCCTGCTTTATTTTATATTGTCACAAGTTATGTTATGATTGCCCCGCCGTAGCCTCGTCACTATTTCTCCGAGGTTAGGCCCGACACTTACTCATTACATGGGGTCGGTTGTACTGATACTACACTCTACACTTTTTGTGTAGATCCAGGTACCGGCCAGAGTTAGGAGATTTTAGTAGCTTACATCATTATTCGGAGACACAAGGTAGATCTACTGGCGTCCGCAGATGCCTGGAGTCTTCTCTTTATTTTATAGACATTGTTTTATATCATTCAAAACAGATATACATTCCTTCAGCCCATTATTTGTAGTATTCTTAGAAGTTTGTGAATTGTGACACCTGACCATGGGGTAGTCTTATAGTTATATATTTAGTTCGTGGTTCGGCTTATTTATTAATTATTATTATTATTCATGAAGTTATTCATTAAACAATATTAGATTTAGTTTATTATAAATTGTCTTAGTGTGTTTAAGTAAATAATCACAGAAAATGATTAATTAAGTTCTAACATTGGCTTGCCTAGCAAGTGCAGTGTTAGGCGCAATCACGATTCCTAAGGTTGGGAATTTGGGTCGTGACAAGTTGGTATTAGTACACTAGGTTACCTAGGTCTCACAATTCACAAACAAACTTAATAGAGTCTAAGAGATCGGTACGGTGACGTCTGTAATTATCTCTCAGGGGCTATCAAGTTAGGAACAAACTCCATTTTTATTTCTATTCTATCGTGCGATTCTTGTTATCTCAAATATTGATTGGACTCTTCTATTCTCTCGCAGATGGTGAGAACACGTGCTTCCTCTTCCGCTGACCAAGAATCCGGTCTTCCAGCAGCAGCAGCAGCTTCTACTAGGGACAGAGGCCGAGGCCATGTCAGAGACCAAGGCAGGGGCAGGACCCAGCCCATTTCTCAGACAGCAGCCCCAGTTGCGGAGCCCCAGATTCAGATTAATGAGGGGGTTCCAGCTCAGACCGTTCCAACGGGACCAACTAAGGTCCTATAGGGGTTTGTTGCCACCCAATGCTTCAGGACGCTTTGGTCCGTTTAGTGGGCATTATGGAGAGTGTAGCCCGGACTGGCACATTCCCCGGCAGCGACCGCATCTCAGGCTGAAGGAGGGATTCAGACTCCTATTACTCATACTCCTGATCAGACCACTCCTCAGGTCCAGACCCCATCAGCTAATCCAGTTGGGGTAATTCAGACAGTTGCTGCAGTGCCCCCTGTTGAGGGGGAAGCTATGTCCACCGATGCTTTGTGGAGATTGGACAGGTTCATTAAGTTATTACATGTTCATTTCAGTAGTGAGACTTCAGAGGATCCTCAGGAATATCTGGATAGTTGTCATGAGGTTTTACGGAATATGGGCATTTTGGAGGCCAATGAGGTCGATTTCACTGCTTTTCAGATGACTGGTTCCGCCAAGAAATAGTGGAGGGATTATTTGTTGACTAGACCAGTTGGGTCACCTACTTTGACGTGGGATCAGTTTTTGCATCTCTTTTTGGAGAAGTTTTTTCGTGTTACTACTCGAGAGGAGAAGCGTCGTCAGTTTGAGCGACTTCAGTAGGGAAGCATGACTGTCACCCAGTATGAGAATCGTTTTGTGGATTTGGCCAGACATGCTATTCTTTTGTTGCCCATAGAGAGAGAGAGGGTCAGATGATTTATTGAGGGCCTTGCTCAGCCCATCAGGTTGCAGATGGCCAAGGAGACAAGGACTGAGATTTCTTTTCAGGATGCGGCTAATGTGTCCAGGAGGGTTGAGTCGGTTCTTGGGATGGGAGTTTAAGGGTCAGAAAAGAGACCTCGTCATTCCGGTGGATTCACTGGTGCCTCATCTGGAGGCGGGATTTCATTTAGCAGAGGCCAGTCTTCTAGGCCATTTCACTCAGCACTTCAGGTTTCACATGGTACTTCAGGTTGTCGTGGTTCTTATATGCCTCCTTGCGCTCAGCCAGCCTATAGTGCTCCTTCAGCTGATATTAGAGCACCCCCTCTGCAGAGTTATTATCGAGGTCAGCTGGTTCGTCGGGGTTAGTATCCTTATGAGGAGGGATGCTTTGAGTGTGGTGAATATGGGCATATTCGAAGAGCTTGTCCGAAATATTCAGGTAATCAGCTTCAGTATCAGGGTTCTCGTGCTATAGTTCTGGCACCAGCTCCAGCATCACCTGCCCAGCTAGCCAGGGGTAGGGGTCAAGTAGCTAGAGGTAGGGGCCAGATTGTTAGAGGTGGAGGTCATGCCACTAGGGGTGGAGGCCATCCCGCTAGAAGTGGAGGTCCGCCTATCAGAGGTCCTCTCAGAGACGTAGTTGAGGGTGGTGGAGCCCATCCCTGACTGTATGCATTCCCAGCTAGACCTGAGGCGGAGTCCTACGATGTTGTTATTACAGGTATTATTTCAGTTTGCAATAGAAATGCCTCAGTTTTATTTGATCCGGGGTCTACTTATTCTTATGTGTCCTCATATTTTGCCTCGTATTTGGTTGTGCTCTATGATTCTTTGAGTGAAACTGTGTATGTGTCTACGTCAGTGGGAGATGTTATCGTGGTAGATCGTGTGTATCGTTCATGCGTACTAGTCATTGAGGGTCTTGAAACTAGTGTAGACC
This sequence comes from Nicotiana undulata, assembly GCA_005239495.1. Lineage (NCBI taxonomy): Eukaryota > Viridiplantae > Streptophyta > Magnoliopsida > Solanales > Solanaceae > Nicotiana > Nicotiana undulata. Next base: position 7,708 of record MDKH01090979.1, on the reverse strand, counting down.
TTTTGCTTCTTGACATGGTTGATTTTGATGTTATATTGGGCATGGATTGGTTGTCACCTTATTATGCCATTCTGGACTGTCACGCTAAGACATTTACCTTAGCCTTGCCGAGGTTGCCTTAATTAGAGTGGAAAGGGACTCCTGGTCATTCTCCAAGCAAAGTGATTTCTTATGCAAAGGCACGTCGCATGGTTGAAAAGGGGTGTTTGGCTTATTTAGCTCATATTCGTGATTCTGAGGCTGAAGTTTCTTCTATAGATTGGGTGCCTATTGTTCGCGAGTTTCCGAGGTGTTTCCTGTAGACCTGTCGGGGATGCCACCCGACAGGGATATTGATTTTTGTATTGATGTGGCTATGGGCACTCAACCCATTTCCATTCCTCCATATCGAATGGACCCACTAGAATTGAAAGAGCAGTTACAAGACTTTCTTGATAAGGATTTTATTAGACCCAGTGTCTCACCTTGGGGTGCACCGGTTTTGTTTGTTAAGAAAAAGGATGGGTCGATGAGGATGTGTATAGACTACCGGCAATTGAATAAAGTTACTATCAAGAACAAATATACATTGACTAGAATTGATGATTTATTTGATCAGCTTTAGGGTGCCAGTGTGTTTTTGAAAATTGACCTGAGATCCGATTACCATCAATTGAAAATTAGGGCGTCCGATGTTCCTAAGAGAGCCTTTCGGACGAGGTATGGGCACTATGAATTTCAGGTGATGTCCTTTGGTTTGACAAATGCTCCAGCAGCCTTTATGGACTTGATGAATCGAGTTTTCAAGCCTCATCTGGATTCTTTTGTAATTGTGTTCATTGAAGATATTCTGATATACTCCCGCAGCCGAGAGGAGCATGAACAACACCTTCGTATAGCACTCCATACTTTGAGGGATAATCAGTTGTATGCAAAATTTTCAAAATGTGAGTTCTGGTTGGATTCAGTAGCTTTCTTGGGTCATATTGTATCAGTAGAGGGTATTCAGGTAGATCCTAAGAAGATGGCGGCAGTCAAGAACTGGCGTAAACCCACTACAGCCACAGAAATCAGGAGTTTCTTGGGTTTGGCGGGTTACTATCGTCGTTTTGTGGAAGGGGTCATCTATATCAGCCCCAATGACTAAATTGACTCAGAAAGGTGCTCTAGTTAAATGGTCGTACGAGTGCGAGGCGAGCTTTCAGAAGCTCAAGACAGCCTTGACTTCAGTACCGGTGTCGGTGTCCATCAAGTTCAGGTTCTTTCACGGTATATTGTGATTCTTCCCGAGTTGGACTTGGAGCAGTATTGATGCAGGATGGCAGGGTTGTCACAACCCAAATTATCAACACTTGGGATCATGACGGTGCCTAATGCTACATTTTCTAGGCAAGCCCATGTTAGAATTTACTAAGTTAATTTCCATTGAAATCCATTCAACCATAGCAAAACGATTCACAATAAACTAGCTTTATTACTACCATTTCAAATTTTCCGAAAATAAAATAATAAATGAATACCCAAACTGGGTCTCTAACCAAATAACTAATCATAAGACTATCCCAAGGTCTGGTGTCACAATTCACGAACGACCAAGAATGCTACAAATAATGGGCTGAAGAAATTGTATATCTGTTTTGAAAGAAGTAAAATAGTGTCCGAAAATAAGTGAAGACTCCAGGAATTTGTGGACGCTAGCAGTTCTACCTCGTGTCTCCGAGCAATGACATCAGCTACTAAAATATCCTAACTCTGATCCGTACCTGGAATTGCACAAAAGAGTGCAGAGTGTAGTATCAGTACAACTGACCCCATGTACTGAGTAAGTGCCGAGCCTAACCTCAACGAAGTAGTGACAAGGCTAAGGCGGGGCAATGTAACTTAACATGTAACAGTATATATAAAACAAAACAAGAAAAAGAAACACGAATCTAACAAACAAGGACAATAAACCAGTAACCATATATTTAATAAAGCAAGAAAGCAATTCTACACAAACAAGCAAGATAAACTCTAACAATAAATAAAATAACTCCGTCGCATATCCCAGGCCTCAGCTATGACCAATACTCGAGTAAATCTCCAAGTTTCCAAACTTTCTTTTAAATTATCACATGTACGAAATATAAGAAAAACTGTAGAGTAAAACAATAATTTCCAAATCATTTAAAGTTTAAATCAGTAAAACATCATTATTCCTCATTTTTCACTGTCTCGTTGCGGCGTGCAACCCGATCCCACCTATTCACAATTCACAATCAATATATTCACCTGTATCACAATCAATTATCCACCCTTATCACACCAATTATCCACCCACATCACACCAATTATGCACCCTTATCACACCAATTATGCACCCTTATCACACCAATTATCCACCCTTATCACACCATTTTTTTTAAATTCAAAATTTTGAAACAGAAAACAGTATAGCTCGTGAGCTTTAAACCACAACATCCCACAATAATATCAGCCCGAATATATGTAATCACCGTAACACTGTCATCCCAACTCAGTCTTTACGTACCATGATAGGATTAAGAGGACAATCAACACTTTCAATAACAAATGTAAAAATCAAAAGAGACCAACATGAACATATATACATATATTTCAAAAAATAGTGCCAAACTGGTCAACCTCTCTATATCACAACGGGACCAATTAAACACCCCGTACTCTTCCAAAGTAACCACAATAATATTTAACAGTAAAATAACAAGGCCCATTAGTCATAGAAACAATAAAGAACATAGAGTAATTAAGACAAACATCAATTAAGTTGGGAACGGAGAAAAGGTCATGTTTATCAGGTAAGTTGGGTGGTGCATAGATACTCGTCACCTAACCTATACACCACGTCCATGCATTTCACATAGCAAACAAGTGGTGATTCCTATTCCCTCAAGTCAAAGTTAGACCAAACACTTACCTCGATCTCCCAAGCAATTCACTGTTCTAGCACTGCCTTTCCTTTAGAATTTGCTTCTAACCCGCTCGAATCTAATCACAATTTTTTCAATGTTATCAATCATAGACTAAAGAAATCATCTTTATTGAAAAGCAATGGTTTTTCCAAAGTTTTCCTATTCAATATCAAAAATCGACCCCGGACCCACTTGGTCTAAACTCGAGGTTCGGACCAAAACTCGTTTACCCAATCTCTCCTGAGCCCCGATATGCAATTGGTATTGGAATCCGACCTCAATTCGAGTTCCAATTCCCCAAATTTTGAAATTCCTAAGTACTACCCAAAATCCCAATTTTTACCATGAAAACTCTAGATTTTGGTTGAAATCTTGTTAAAAGTTGTTAAGGAATGAAAGAAATTAGTTAAAGATCACTTACCAATGATTTGGAGAAGTTTGGTCTTTGAAAATGCCTATGGAGGTTTAGGGTTTGAGAGAACTGAAATATAGGTAAAAATCCCGTCAAAATCTCATTTAATAGGCTGCAGATGTTGCATTTGCGACCCGGAGTTCGCATTTGCGACATCCGGCACCAACATTATTTTTCTGACACCAAAATGGGCATAACTTCTTCATACGATGTCCAAATTTGATGATTCTTTTTCCTACGGCTTCTTAATTCGATACGGATCTATTGGTTCAATAAAAACTAAATTTGAAGTTCATTTGCTTAGTCTAGTGTCATTTAATGCCTGAAGAAACGACGACGAATCATCTAAAACAAGCGCAACATAGTCTAATCCTATCTGAAACTCACCCAAGCTCTCGGGGCTTCAAACCAAACATGCACGCAAGTCCAAAAATATCATTCGGGCTTGCTCGTGTAATCAAATTATCAACATAGCATCAAATCTACGAATTTAACCTCAAAACCCATGATTTTCTCAAGAACACTTAATTTTTCTAACTTTTCAACATGATGTCCGAATTACATCAAATCAACTCTGATTCTCATGAGACTTCACAAATAGGACTTACATAACACAACAAACTTGTTTCGGGCTATGGAACCAACATACGTGCCCGATATCATAAATTTCACATATTATTTTATTTATTTATTTCTTGAATTAACCACCAGAATAATTTTATTTAAAAATTATTTTCTAAGGCTAGGGACTTTGGAGTTCAATTCCGGGCATACACCCAAGTCCCATATTTTACTGCAGACCTCCCGAGATTGTCATAACATAGATCCTGGTCCGTTTACTCAAAAGTTTGACCACAGTCAACTAAAACCAAATTTTAACTCTAGAAATTTCTATTTCTCGTATTTTCACATAAACGCTTTCCAGATTCCCGTCCGGACTGCGCACGTAAATTGAGATAACTAAAATTAGTCTTTTGAAGGCCTAGGAGCCTAGAATGGAGTCTTAATTAATAAGATGAGCCCTTTGGGTCATCACAAGTGTGATTGCATATGCGTCTTGATAGTTGAAAGTCCATGAGAAGAATTATATTATTCATGACTTAGAATTGGCAGCCATTGCTCATGCACTAAAAATTTGGAGGCAATATCTTTACGGTGTGCAGTGTGAGGTTTTCACAGACCATCGTTGTCTCCAGTACTTGTTCAAGCAAAAGGATCTTAATTTGAGACAGAGGAGATGGTTAGAATTATTGAAGGATTATGATGTCACTATAATACATCATCTAGGGAAGGCCAATGTGGTGGACGATGCATTGAGTAGGAAGTCTATGAGTATGGGCAACCTTGCATTTATTCCAGTCGGTGAGAGACTGTTGGCTTCAGACATTCAGACTTTGGCTAATCAGTTCGTGAGGTTGGATATTTCTCCCAGCAGTGTTCTAGCTTGTACAGTCGCTCGGTCTTCTTTATTTGAGCGAATCAGAGATCGGCAGGATGATGACCCGCATTTGATGGTTCTTAGAGACACAGTTCGGCACGATGGTTCCAAGAAGATTACAGTAGGAGATGACGGTATTTTGAGGATGCAGGGTCGTATATGTGTACCTAATATTGATGGCCTTCTTGAGTTGATTCTTGAGGAAGCTCACAGTTCTAAGTATTCTATTCACCCAGGTGCAGCCAAAATGTACCAGGACTTGAGGCAGCATTAATGGTGGAGAAGGATGAGAAAGGACATTGTTGCTTATGTGGCTCGTTGCTTGAATTATCTACAGGTAAAGTATGAGCATCAGAGACCCAGCGGGTTGCTTCAGCAGATAGAGAGTCCTGAGTGGAGGTGGGAGCGTATCACTATGGATTTCGTTGTTGGACTCCCACGGACTCATATGTGGCATTCATGGTTGGAGAGAGAGTATTACTTCGAGTATCACCTATGAAGTGTGTTATGAGTTTCGGAAAGAAGGGTAAGTTGAGCCCTAGGTATATCGGGCCATTTGAGATTCTTGATAGAGTGGGGGAGGTAGCTTATAGACTTGCGTTGCCTCCAGGGTTATCCTCAGTTCGCCCGGTATTCCATGTGTCTATGCTCCGAAAATATCATGGTGAACCGACCCACGTGTTAGATTTCAGTTCTGTCCAATTGGACAAGGATTTAACTTATAAGGAGGAACCAGCCAATGGCCATTTTAGACCAGCAAGTTCGCCAATTGAGGTCAAAGAGTTATCCTTCAGTTCGAGTGCAGTGGAAAGGTCAGCCCGTTGAGGCAGCTACTTGGGAGTCCGAGTCGGACATGCAGAGTAGATATCTACACTTGTTTGCCAATTTAGATAATTTTCTATGTCCATTCGAGGACGAACATTTGTTTTAGAGGTGAAGATTGTGATGACGAAAGGGTCATTTCACAAATTTAGACTCCGTTCTAGGCTTATTAGCCATAAAAAGACTAATTTTAATTACCTCGATTTGCGTGCGCAGTCCGGGCTTGAAACCGGAAAGCTTTTATGTGCAAATATGAGAAATAGTAATTTTTAGAGTTAAAATTTAGTTTTAGTTGACTTTGGTCAACATTTTGATTAAACGGATCCGGATCTGTGTTCTGACGATCCTAGAAGGTCCGCAGTAAAATATGAGACTTGGGCATATGCCCGGAATTGAATTCTGAGGTCCCTACCCATAGAAAACATTTTTTGAAGAAAATTGTTTTGTTTGTTATTACAAGAAATAAATAAATGAAATAATATGTGAAATTGTTGGTATCGGTCCCGTATTTTGGTTACAGAGCCCGGAACAAGTTTGTTATGATATTTTAGTCCTATTTGTGAAATTTTATGAGAATCGGAATTGATTTGACATAATTCGAACATCTGGTTGAAAAGTTAGAAATTTTAGTGTTCTTGAATAAATCTTTAGTTTTGAGGTTAAATTTGTAGTTTTTGATGTTATTTTGATAATTTGATCACACGAGCAAGTCCGTATGATATTTTTAGACTTGCGTGCATGTTTGGTTTGGAGCCCCGAGAGCTCGGGGTGTGTTTTGGGTAGGCTACGGAGTGTTTGGACTTAGAAAAAATTTCATCACAGCTGATATCTGGTGTACATGCCTCTTATCTCGCATTTGCGAGATCAGGCTTCGCATTTGCGAAGTCTTGGGCCAGCCCCAAATCTCGCAAATGCAAGATTTATGGTCACAAATGAAAGACCTCAATATGTCGCAAATGCGACAAATTCATCGCATATGCGATGACTGCCCAAAATCGAAGGGTTCGCAAATGCGAACCCCTGCTCGCAAATGCGAGATCTGCAACCAGTTAAATCAGATTTTAGACGGGTGTTTCACTTCTTTTTCAATTCTCTTAAACCCTAAACCTCCATAGGCGATTTTCCAAAGACCCAAACTTCTCCAAATCATTGGTAAGTGATCTCTAACTAATTCCTTTCATTCCTTAACAACTTTTAACAAGATTTCAACCAAAAATCTAAAGTTTTCATGGTAAAAATTGGGGTTTTGGGTAGAACCTAGGAATTTCAAATTTGGAGATTTAGACCTCGAATTGAGGTCGGATTTAAAAACCAATTGTATATCCGGGCTCGGGGGAGATTGGGTAAACGGTTTTGGTCCGAACCTCGATTTTAGACCAAGCGGGCCCGGGGTCGATTTTTGAATTTTGATAAGAAAACATAGGAAAGCCATAGTTTTTCAATAAAGTTGATTCCTTTAAGCTATAATTGCAAACATTGAACCCATTGTGATTAGATTCGAGCGGATTAGAAGCAAACTCTAAAGGAAAAGTTGTGCTAGAGCAGTGATTTGCTTGTAAAATTGAGGTAAGTGTTTGGTTTGACCTTGACTTGAGAGAATAAGAATCCCCAACTTAAATGCTATGTGAATTTTCATGTGTGTGGTGTATAGGTGAGGTGACGAGTATCTATGCACCACCAATTTATTTCTTGAACATGATCCTTTCTCCTGTTTCCAATTTATTTGATTCATGGCTTAATTGTTTTATACTCATTGATGTCTCCATGACTACTTGGTTTTGTTAACTTGTTGTTAATATTGTTTCAAGTATTTTGGAAGTGTTGGTTGTTCCCTCGGTTTCATTGTGATACATAAAAAGAATGAGCTGGTTGACAGTATTTTATTATATATTTTCCTGTTAGTTTCATTTGTGAATGATAATTGATCAAGTTTATGAGTTGTACAGCTTTCTGTTTACAATTGAGAGACAAAAATATTGTGAAAAGCTTGACCTGAATTGTGAAAAGTTTCATAAATAAAGTGATATGATATGTCTGGTGGGAGCAGGTTGCACGCCGCAACAAGAGAAATAAGGGTGATATATATATATATATATATATATATATATATATATATATATATATATA
>ML299628.1:0-18821 GCA_005239495.1 Nicotiana undulata | reverse complement strand
GGATCACATCAACACCATATCATCCTGTAGCTAATGGACAAGCAGAATCCACGAACAAAATCATCATCAACAATATAAAGAAACAGTTAGACAGAGCCAAAGGCAATTGGCCCGTCGAATTACCAGCGGTGTTATGGGCATATAGGACTACATCAAAAACAGTTACGAGAGAAAGTCCTTTCGCACTCGTTTATGGCTCTGAGGCATTAATACCCGTGGAAATTGGCGAACCAAGTTTGAGAGTGACGACATCTACGGAACAAACGAATGATGTTGAACTCCAAACCAATTTAGACCTGCTCGAGTCACGAAGAGATGCAGACTTAATACGGATGGCAGCTCAAAAGCAAATCATAGAACGATACTACAACTGCAAAGCTCATCTCAGGTATTTCAAAATTGGGGACTTTGTACTTAGAAAGGTCTTCCGGTCAACAAAAGTAGCAGGAGCTGGTAAACTAAATCCAAATTGGGAAGGTCCCTATAAGGTCTGAGGCATAGCAGGCAAAGGCGCGTACGAGTTGGAAGCCATGGACGGCAGGATTCTACCAATGAGTTGGAACGCCATCCACCTGAAGAAGTACTATTTCTGAGGAAAAGAAGTACCCTCGGTCAGGTATCGCATGTTCGATTTTATCTTTGAATATTTGAATTTTACTAACTTTTTTAGATGATAGGCAAAAAGCTAACCTGTCACCAGATGATGACATTAGACCTGCAAAGACGCGAGGAAATAACACAATTCCCGGTCTAGGGTTACACTTTCTAATGGATATTTTAAAGGGTTAAGCAGTCATCATCTCAAAAAGTATATCCCTTCGAGTACGGAATGTTTTCTTTTTTCAGGGAAAGGACCACAAAGAAGGAACAATAAAGTGTTCGAGATCTCATTCTTCAAAGCTCAAACACTTGGGCGACTATACAGTATGGAAGGCCAAGACGAAGCAAAAAGCTCGAGCCTAAAAGAACCATTTACCAAACAAATCAAGTGATACGAGCAAAACTAAAAGAACTAGAGACTCTAGCACAAGAATTAAAAAGCCTGCTCTAAAAAACCTTTGAACCATGTTCAGGTTAAAAGGGAAAATATCAGCTACGACGAAGAAATGTACATCTTACATTTATACAAAAACTGTTGTGACAATAAAATAGTTAGGGATAGAAGATCATCATCATTGTACTTAGTCAAAAAACTGTTATAATAAAAAAACAGTTACGAAATCTTTGTACTCAAGTAGAAAACTATTAAACAGTTACGGATGAAAGATCATAACCCTTGTATCTATTCTCAAGTTTTTATCAAATAAAATAGTTACGAATCACGATACATTTCTCTCGTACCTGTTATAAAACTGTTGCAAATAAAAACAGTTGTGGGTAAAAACCCAACATTTACAAATACTGTTACTAATAAAAAACAGTTATCCCTTTGTATTAACCCAAAAAAAAACTGTTGCCTATGAAAATCAGTTGCGGAATACAAGTGATTATCAAATTTGTTAAAACAAAACAGTTGCAACAGGAGTCATAGATGATAATCATAACACATGTAAAATGTCGTGAAAGTTCAAATAAAAACTTCTTACAAAAACATTCTTAAACATGTGAGAAATTCCTATCACTCTATTGCATTTCAATGAAGTTGAGACATCTTCTTCATTAAGTATTAATCAAAAAGGGCCCTAACTCATAAACAAAGCATGTCACAAACAAAGGCTAAAAATTTATACGAACACTACACCTACCGTTAAAAGGTTCAAAGTGAAATATGCATTTTTTTTTGCAAAAAAGCTAAGAGGTACAAACAAAAACCTCAAAAAAGCAATGCAATCGACTTAAAAGAGTAACATTCAAACTCATAGCAAAAAGTCTCGAGATTGTATTAAAATTAAAATAAGCGGCCAAGTCAAAAACTAAGTACTAACTAGTACTTAGCCGCATAAGTATTTACATTTTTATGCCCCTAAGTTGTCAGTTGGGGACTTTAAAGTTTCAAACTTACCCCCGATGGAGCTGGTAGTAATTACACCAATCCAATAAAAAAAAAGTTGACTAAAGTTTTCATTCTCAAGGAGGAGGAGGAGAACCAGCTTCTTCTGAAGAATCATTCGCTTCTTGCTGGCTTTCATCAGCTGGAGAGAGATAAAAACTTTGTTGAATCTTCTCCATAGCTTCCCTAGATTTTGCAATCTCAGCATCAAGGTCAAAGCCTTCTTAACTTATCTCCAGCAATGTATCATGACGAGCACTCATATATGCCCTACTCACGTCAACAACTGTTGATTCTTCAAGGTCACCATAATCCTTTGACCAGATCTGAATCTCGCCCTTCAAATTATCATTCTCAGCTTCAGTGGTTTCCAAGGCAACCTTTAGAGATGCAAGTGATTCCTCCAAAGTTTGAACCTACATCTGAGCTTCACGGAGATCTTCTTGAACCTGGGAAAGATTACGCACAAGCTCACCAGAAGATTCCTTTTTCTCCCCCAACATGTGCTTCAGGTGCCGGATTTCCTCCGTAGCTTTTGACAGTTGCTTAGCAAATGAAGATTCAAGATCATCTTTATCCTTATTGACTTGACTGAGAGAAGCTTTCTCCACTGCCAACTCTGCCTTAACAACCTTCAATTGCTCCCTCAAGGTATCTCTCTCATCCTCTAAAGTTCCCATCTATATTCGATGACTGTTGTATTGTGCTTTAATATCATCGAGCCCGCGGAACACCTTCAACTCATTTTCATAATGGGAAACTCTCTTCATAAGCTCCAAACCAATAAGATGCGTCTGCAAAAATAGTAAAAACAATCAAATGTGTTAAACTGTTAATAAAAGAACAACATGTGTGCAAAGGTTCTTCCAAAATTCATACCTTTAAGGAGTTGTGCACCACCTCATTGGCCCAAGTAAGAGTCGCGTGGATATCAAGCTTGGCCCTCTCATCAGAGCCAATTAAAGGCTTAAGCCACACCTCTGGCTCACCAGTCTTATTGAAGAGGCTTCCACCAGCTGGAACCTCAATTGTAACTCTTCTCATTTCCCTACTAGAAGACCCTTCCTCTATAACAGAAGGCACGGAAGTAGGGACAGAAGGGACAGCGGAAAAGAGAGAGGGACTGGAAGCTAAAGAAACCGCGGGCACTTCGGTAGAGACGGACGGAAAAGGAACTGAAGAAATAACAGGTATAGGAGGAGGAACAAAGCCACAGAATGAGGAGCAGAGACAGCAACAAAACCTGGATAGATGGTAGTCAGGGGAACATCATTAGGGTCCATTTCAAAACCTTCTTGAAATAGACGTTCAACAGGATCTCGAGTTGGGGATTGGGATTGATCACGAGAAGAAGAAGGCCTAACTTCCAACACAGGAGAAAGAGGCGCGGGAGTAGACTCATCGTCAGAAACTACCCGCCTTCTTCTCGCCCGGTGCGCTAAAGCACCCTCTTCTTCATCCTTATCTTCTCCTCCAAAGCGAGAATCTTGAACCTTTCTTTTTGAAGCACTAGCTAAGACATTCTGGGCATGAGACAACAACATCCTCGGAAGCGATGAAAATTCCCCACAGGCAGAAAACCCTATCAAAAAAGAGAAAAAAAAATTAAACAAAATTCAAGTAAAGAAAGAAAAGAGAAAAACTCTACTTACCATGAGTCTTGACAACCCATTTATACTTTGCGGAAAAGTACTTCCAGGATCTTTCCTCAACGGGAGCAGCAGTTAACATTCTTTCTACCCAGCTACGAATATCGGAGACATTCTCGACAATATTCATAGTTGCTGAAAATAAGAAGAAAACAGATGCGGTGTCAAAAACATAATACAACTTTATGTAAAGAAGACAGGTGCGAACCAAAGTACTTACGTGCACGGTTCCACTTCTCAGGGAAGGGAAGATTATTTTCACCCACTAGAACAGCAGTGGGTACAACAACATATCTCAGGTACCAACCTCTATCTTTATCATCATCAGGGGTTACTAATACTCTTTTACTCCGAGCAGCCAGAGTAAAAATCCCTTAACGAAATAGAGCAGGTGAATATAAATGCATCAGATGATGAAAAGTGAAAGGAACGGAAACCCTTGAAGCCAAAACTGTTAAACAAGCGACAACACGCCATACTAAGGGGCCTACCTGTCCTAGACAAATATTGAAAAAACGGCAAAACTCTATGATAACAGGGTCAACAGGAGGCTGAAATCCTAATGTGAAAGGGTAAGTATAAACATAAGAAAAACCCGTCTTGTAAGACGTGATTCTTTGGGTACTACTTGGCTCAAGAATGGGAACATTAGATTCCCTGCGAACAACAGGAATATGACCTACAGTAACAATGGTAGCGTATTTTTCTACACTATCTAAAGAAGAAGCTTGTTCGGCGATGGGAGAATTTACTTCTGGAAAAACTATCTCAGAAGGGAGGATTTCGTCAACCCTGGGTTCACGAATATCATCCTTGTTCTTAGAAACAGAATGAGAGGATCTACCTCTGGGAGAAAACAAAGACCTACTAGAGGAAGGAGGAACTAAAGGAGTTGAAGAACATCTAGTGGAAACAGGTCCTAAACTCCTTAATCAACCACCTCTTCGACTCCTAGATGGAGCATAAGAAGGGGACGCCGAAGTTTCAACATTGATAACTTTTTTAGATCGACCAGATGAAGACATATTTATGCAAGCTAAGAAAAATTTCTTCACCGAAGAAAAATCAAATTATAGAAGTGTTTCGTGAAAGAGAAAGAAAGAAGACGATTATTTATACCTAATGGCAACCATCAAAGCATAGAAAAATAATGATGGAAAGTCATAATTAAGCGTGTCACTTCAGAATTGAGGCGGCGAATTTTGTAGAACCAATCAAAGACAAACAGGTGGAAGAAGCATTAAATGGAAGTAATATACGACGAATGCGTTCAATAAAAGGTACAATGTTTCAGAACAAAGCGGCGGCAAAATATTCCTGCCATAAATGCGTATCCACTTACCAAGTATTATACGCCAAATACATGGCAAGTGGGGGGACTATCTGTATTGGTAAAAAATAGCTTTACACGTAGCTAGAATCTGGATGACTCAGCCAATTATGTGGACCAAATAAAATAGCACACGTGGAGGAAACGATACACGGAGGCACGGGATAAAAGATATACGGTTAAATATACTCTTTCATATAATAGTCATAAGAAAGAGGCACGGTTGAAACAAATCCAGACAAAGCAAGGAGCAGATACAAGATTAACTCAAACATGCACGGAATTGGTTTATCAATCACGAGTATATCAGCCACGGGAAACCAAATGAAGAAGAAGAGCCACGGTCATGACGAATCAAGACATAATAATGGTCAGATTCAAGGATCAACGGTTAATATTATATACGTTACGTAACTCCTAAAATAACAGTTATGATTCACCATTGTAACGCCTCATTAATGTATTAATTAGTCATTAATGAGCCATCATTACTGGAATCCAAACATTGTACTAGGAGAATCTCCCTATAAAACGGAAGAAGAGGTAACAAACAGGGATATAGAGATTCTCGAATACAAACTATTGTATTTCTCATATTGCTATCAATCTATTATTCTTTTACTTATTCCATTCTCTTTTTGATTATCAGTAACCCCAGTTTATCCTAATATAGCTTTGATCGAAGGATCTTATTTTTTGATTAAACAGAGGGTATTATAGAGATTGATGGAGGAGAAGCTTTATGCAAAGTTCTCCAAGTGTGAATTTTTGGCTTAGTTCAGTAGCATTCTTGGGGAACATGGTGTCCAGTGAGGGTATTCAAGTGGTCAGACGAGTGTGGGTAGAGCTTCCAGAAGCTCAAGATTTCATTGACCATAGCTCCATTGTTAGTTCTGCCATTAACTTCAGGTTCTTATACCACGTATTGTGATGCCTCGAGGGTAGGCATTAATTGTTTTTATTGCAGGAGGATAAATTGATTGCGTAATAGCTATGATTATTGGAAGGATACAGAAATAATATCAGTTCGAGGCTAAGCAAGCGGGGTTATCTCCTGTGGGGTGTCCTGAGGTTATGTGAACCTTATGTTGTTTTATAACAAATTCTCTTTTACCAGTAGTTGATATATGTTGCAATTTGAGTTTAGATCGCTGGTGGAAGTTTGCATGACTATTACAATGGTGAATGTGAGATTTGCATATGATTCGAAATATCAGATGATTTGTGTTATACGAGCTTATGAAGGATTTAGTTGAATCTCATTGTGATATGGCGGCGGTGTGAGCGTATGAGCATTGTGAGTTATTGATTGTTTTGATCTATGGCTTTGAACCAAGTGGGGGAGTCTGATAATGATAAGTTGGTTGTACGATTATGGGTCTCATTGGTTTCAGTTTGAGGTTTACTGATGAATCAGTTATGACCTGCTCAGATACAGTTTAAGAATGACTCGAGTAATGGAAAATATTTGAATACAGGTTGTAATATACTCTATAGGTAGATGGGATTTATTGAATGATTGAGTTGTAATTGTAAAACGTATAGTGGGTGCAGTGTATGGATTTACTTATTTCTTCTGGTATGTGGATTACTTCCTAGTATGTTGGTGTGCAAATAGGGTAAGGTCGTCCTGTCTGCTTTATCAGTGTAATTAAGATTTGTGTAGAGTGGATGACTCTCGACAATGGTTCGGATGGGTTCAAGGTTATACGTAACAGTTGGGAATCTTTAAGGTGTGCATTTGGCTAGAACTGAGATACGTTTGAGGGTGTCAAGACTTGTGTCGTTTCTACATTTTCATGGATTCAACATATCAGTATTAGGAAAGAGAAGGTAATGGCTTTAGATTTGCATGAAGTCTCTTCCGGGTAAGTATTTTGAATGTAGTACCTTTGGGGATAGTTGAGAGAGTATTCAGCTGTTTACGAGCCTTAAACGGTACGGTCTTATGCTTGGGTCTCGTGTAGTGAGACTAGGTTGAGAATTTGAAGTATTATGGCAAGGAGAAATATCAATTCGAAGGTAAGTCAGAAGGAGCTTGGATAAATAGGACAGCTTTGTAGTAGGTCAGATCGGCATGGTAAGGGATACGATTAGTTCTTTGGGTGTTTACGAGGAAATGAGTTTTTACAGGTGTTTCTTAGCAATGCTCTTGGGTTTTGGCGACATGCGTAGCTTGGTTGAGTTATAAGGATTCAGTCCTGACGGTTGGTGTTGTACAAATGGGATTCGGATAGTTCCTGATGGTTTCTACCATAGTTAGAGATGTATATTTTCTCCTGGCGTGAGGTGCAAGTGATGTATAGTGATGTTTCTTCTAAGTGGGATCAAATGGAAAGTTCTTGGCTAGTTGGGTACGTAGTTTTTTGTGGCTTAGAAGGGATTATGAAGTCCTTATATTTATCATAGGATGGCATGGCGTATGCGGTATGTTGTGTAGAGTTGAGATTTGCATATGTGAGGTCACGGTTTAGTTCTGGAAGGAAGGTAAAAATTCTTAGGCAGCATTGGTAGTTTTAGGTGACTAGGTAGATGATAACATTATTGGGTGGCTAGATGAGTGTATCCATTTCAGAAAGGGGAATGTGTTTGAGTTAAGGGTGCTTCATTAGTATTGTGGCGCTCTCTTGTTGGATCGACTGTTGATAGTCAAGTTTGCTTGGTAGCACAGAAGAATTTTAAGGGTATCCCTCGTGGGATGACCAAGTATTAGAGGTGTGTTACGTATTCGCGCGGTGGAGTTGGGATCAGATATTGTAATTTGTGCGCTTCATGGACTTCGAGAATGAGAGTTCTCATAAACAGATTATTTTGTGGTTGTGGACTATTAGGATGCGAGCAAAGCTAGTCAGATGTTAGTATGGGCCAAGATTCAATCATTGTGAACCTTCGGAGTGCTACCTATCCGTTGTGGGTGTCCAGATTTGATTTAGGGTTATTGGTAGGCCTAGTATGGGTGTGTGTTCTGCACTGGGTCGGTATTGTTGACTCTTAATTGCTATTGTTCAGGGATGTACCGTTCGATTGTTATTGAGTTTAGTCGTGTTCTGGAGTGATCTATGAGTTACTCTTCAGTGTTGCGAGGAGTGGTGATTGTTGGTTATATGCACATATAGTGCGGATATATTTGGCCTTTATAGCAAGAATTGAGTAAGGTAATAATTGGGTATTGCGGGTTTGAGACGTATTGGTTATGCTCTTTCTGATTCGTGTGGCATGGTATCGTCCGAATTCCCCGTGGTTATGGAAATGCACTTTGAGTACTTGATGGCGAATTTCACATGGTTATTGATTTTGAGGAAGGTGGCTTGAAGTATTTCATGTGGTCCAGCGTTGGATGGGATCACGCATTGTAGCAGAGTTATGTGGAGGTGTGATCCGTGGTGTCAGGTTCGTGTGTTTTGATTTTTACGATGTATGTCAGGCTTTTAGCATAATGTCGTGATGGTAATTGTTATGGCGGGATAGTCCTCTCGTGTAAATCTTTTCTTAATGATTTGAGTTCGTGGGATGCTGCTATTGAGTGCACGAGTTGCACAGGTTAAGGTTTGGATTGTATTGAGGCGTCATGTCATCAGAGTGGTCGTGTTGGATGAGAAAAGGTCATTGGGCCTAGAATGAATATTACTTGAGTTGACTACAACATGGTTGGAAGGATGATATCGGAAGTTGGCTTAGAAATCTGATATAGTTCCTGACGAAGAAAGGGGGAGCTCCATGACATGCTGATCGGACGAATGGTTGCTAGTTTCCACGTGTTTCTTTCATCATCAGAAGTATATGAAAGTGTTAGAGTGAGTCATTGCTTGATAAAAGGTTATGTACCGGTATTGGGTTGCTTTGAGCAGCTATTGTGATTAGGAGTTATCGTTATGAGAGTTTGAGTCATACGGCATATTATGTGATTACATCTTGGATTACGGATATGGCTTGATATAACGTGTTCAGACTTATTCAGTTTATAGTTGTGGAATGTTGATCTTGTAAATTATTTCAGAAGTGGGAATTTGGTTCTAAGGTTTATGGGTTAGGTTGGATTTCGAAATTTCAGCTTTGTTGTGCTATTGGACCAATATGGGATAGGGTGACGTGGGATCACCCTCGGGTATGTACATGCTGGGTTACACGACAATTTTGATGGTTTTCTTAAATAACTCTGGGCACGTTGGGGGACGAACGTATGTTTAAGTGGGGGAGAATATAACGACCCGATCAGTCGTTCCGAGAGTTTAGCCCGTTTTCCTCATTTCTGCTTCATTCTTTTGTGCTACAACTCTTTTATGTTGTGTTAGGTTGACTGGTTCAGGTTCCGAGTGGTTGTGGAGAGAAAGGAGACACTTAGTCTCTTATGTTGGCTTTATAGTTAAGAAAGTCAACCGGAAGTGACTTATAGGTAAATGAACTCGAAATGTGGATTTTATGGCTCGTATAGCTTCGTTAGGTGATTTGGGACGTAAGAGTGTGTTCCGAATGATATTTTGAGGTTCGGAGTAGAATTAGGCTTGAATGGGCGAAATTGAGTTTTTGGCGATTTCCTGTCGGCGGTGAAAAAATTAGCTATTGGAGTCGGAATGGAATTCTGGAAGTTGCAACAGGTTAGTGGTGTCATTTTGGAGGTGTGTGTAAATTTTCAGGTCATTCGGAAGCAGTTTGGTTAGTTTCGGCATCGTTGGCGAATTTCGGAAGTTTAGAAATCCTTAGGCTTGAATCATGAGTTGATTTGGTGTTTTGATGTTATTTCAGGTGTTCCGAGGGTTCGACTAAGTTCGGGTGATCATATATGACTTGCGGGTACCATTGGTTGGGGCCCCGAGGGGCTCTTGATGATTTTGGAATGTCATCGGGAGGTTTATACTTGAAAAAATGCAGTAAAGTTGCTGCTAGTGTTGAGTTGCTGGTGTGGCCGCACTTGCGGATGGGGGCCGTAGGTGCGAGGGGCATTGCGCAGGTGCGGATTTTGGCATGTTGACCTGGAAGCGCAGGTGCGGAAGGTAGGCTCGCATCCGCGAGTCCACAGATGCGCGAAGAGAAGCGCAGATGCGGAAATTGGCCCTTAAGTGAAATTTGCGGGTACACACCTGGGACCGCAGGTGCGAATAAATGGTCGCAGGTGCAGTTTCACTGGGCAGATCATATAAATAGTGGCCTCCGCGAAATTTAGCCATTTTTCCACCATTTGTGTTTGGGTTCGGAGCTTTTGAGGAGGAAATTGAAGAGGGATTCGTGGGATAACACCCTGAGGTAAGGATTTTCAACTCACTACTCGATTATGATGATTTCTACCTGATTTAACATGAAATTTATGAGGATTAGGGGTTAAAATTGAGGGATTAGGGCTTGAGATTCTAGACCTTTAATTGGGGATTTGAGGGGCCATTTGGGGTCCGATTTTGATATTCTTGGTATGTATAGACTCGGGAAGGGTTGAGAATTCTTGTGGTGTGATTTTTATCGAATTCCGAGACGTGGGCCCGGGGTCGGGTTTGGCCAATTTAGGGATTTTTGGTTAATTTTGATAATTTTTGAATGGATTTGATCCTTAGCGTATATTGATAATATTAATCTGGTTTTGGTTAGATTTAGAGCAATTGGGGGCCTATTCGAGAGGCAAGAGCATCGCGGATTAGCATTTTGGCCGGTTTGAGGTAAGTAATGAATGTAAATCTTGTCCTGAGGGTATGAAACCCCTGACTCTTCATTGTATCACTCATTTGGAGTGGCGCACATGCTAGATGACGAGGGTGTGGCGTGCACTGTTGGGGGATTGTAACATGGTCCGTCCCAAAGCAACTATTAAGTTGCGTATTTGATTATAAATCATATGATATTTCATGTTTTAAAGATTTCTCACTATGTTTTGGGGCTGAAAGTCGTATTTGGGCCTCGTGACATGTGTTTGGACCCCTTGGGGGCTTTTTACTGCTATTCTTCACTGTGGTTTCTTATGATTTACACTCTGTCATATTATGTTTAACTTATTTCGAAACTTAGTCTTATTTACACTATTTTGAGATATAATGATATTTTGGGTTAAGTACCCCGTTTTACTGATAGCCTGAGCATCTTTTTGAGAGGTTTCTGGCTGAGTGAGGCCAAGGGCTTATATATTGAGGATATTGTGGGATCGGGTTGCGCGCCGCAACATGTTATATTGTTTATGATGACTGAGTGAGGCCGAGTGCCCGATTTGTGAGGATATGATATGGGATCGGGCTGCACGCCACAACATGTTATTGATAGGCCGAATGCTAGAGTGATTTATGCCATGATTTGGCTTATTATAGCGCTTGGGCTGAAGGAGCCCCTCCGAAGTCTATACACTCCCAAGGAGCGTATGTACTTACTGAGTGCGAGTGATTGGGAGGCATTAGTGGCTGTGAGGTTGCCCGAGGGGCTGATTATGAGTGATTTTGAGGCATGCTGAGGGATTTATTCTGAGTGATGTTATGCCCGAAGGGCGGTTTATTGTTCATGTTTTTGGCCCGAGTGGCTACTTGTGATTCATATAATTTTACCTTCTTGGACATTTCATTGAAACTGTTGGAAATTACATTTTTCAAAGGATTTTCACTTAAATCGGCTTTTAAGCGTGATGATTTAACATATACACTGTTGGAAAGAAAGATTGTACTTATTGTGAATTGATGACTGGATTTTATGTGTTTCTTGCTGCTCAGACTTTATTTACTTTCATTACTACTGAGTTGGTGTACTCGCATTACTCCCTGCACCTTGTGTACAGATCCAGGTGTTAGGGCATAGTGAGTTTCCTATCTGTTCTAGAGACTTCTCGAAGATTTGCGAGATAGATGCACGCGTCCGCAACCCTGATTTCTCCTGCTTACTATTATAGAGTTTATTTTCCAGACTTGTACATTTTCTTTAGATGCTCATGACCAGTGACTCTGGGATCTTGGGGTTGTATTTAACATTTGGTGTAGCTGTATCTGTTTTAAAAATGATTAAACGAAACCTTTATGGATTATTACTTTAGTAATGATATAAATGACAGATTCTTTACGTTTT
The DNA here is from genome assembly GCA_005239495.1 of Nicotiana undulata. Classification (NCBI taxonomy): domain Eukaryota; kingdom Viridiplantae; phylum Streptophyta; class Magnoliopsida; order Solanales; family Solanaceae; genus Nicotiana; species Nicotiana undulata. Next base: position 6,826 of record ML299628.1, on the reverse strand, counting down.
GAGTGTTAATTTGGTTGGCCTAGTTCCACGATAGGCGCCATCACGACTAGTTTAGATTTGGGGTCGTGGCAATTGTCTTCCTGTTTACTGCTTTACCCAGTATGTTTAAGTTTTACCCTTTCCTGTTCAAGTGTTTAATCAAGCATGCCTAGGTCTCACTTGTCTTGCTTGGTACTTGGCCAGCATGTTTGTTTAGTTCCTGTTTACTCCCCTCAACTAGTATGCTCATGTTAGTGTTTTAGACTCCTAATGTATTTGATTGATCCTAATTGGTATGACTAATTATGTGTAGTACGCCCCTGTCTTCAACATGACCATTCCCATACTCTGTCTCTATGCTCTACTGCCTATTACCATTTTAATTTCAAGCATGACTGACTTGTTAAGTCTCTGAATCAGTAGACTCCTAGTTGTTCTATGCATTATTTGTTCCATGTGCTTCTCCTCTTAACCTTGTTTATGTGTTTTCTGGTTTGAACTCTCTATGTTCCCAACCCCCCTGATCCTTGTTTGTAAATTTATGTGTCTTCACTTAGAATTAAGTAACAATTGGTTTTGAACCTGGGCACTCTAAGTGTTATAATTGTGTGGTTGCTTGTTGAATGTTTCTTCTTTCCAGAATTGTTTCCAAACTTGTTTTCACTCTTAACACTCTCTTTAAAGAACTGTTTCTATTCCTGAAAACCTTTTCACTCCCTAAAGTTGCATATCTACACTATTTTTACTAAGTTCTTCCAAACTATGTCAAGCACTCTCACTTCTACTCTTAGATTATTAAGTTCTTCCCCTCCAGTGTGTGTACTATCTAGGAATCCATGAGATTCCTCCGAACTCTGGCACACTGGGGTTGGCCCTTCCACACCGCACATTACCAATTCTCAATTTAAGAAAGGGTCTTGGTGTGAGCATTTCCTGGGATCCCTGAGGTCCTTAGGGAACTTTGACACACTAGGACACCCTATTGGCTATGAGACTCTTGGCATCCTGGACTATTTTTGAAGGCCTGGTATTCCAGGTTCATTTTGGGCCTAATTCAGGCTCCCTATATCATAGCTTATATTTATTTATGTAATTCATTCATTTATGGTCTGTAATAATGATCTTTGTAAACAGATATTGGGGGAAATTAGTAAAAGGGGAGAAATTCTTATGTGATTTTGTGGGGAAACCAGGTAGAAATCATGCTTTAGGTTTATGTTGTGTTTATATTGTGTAGAAATCATGCCTTTAGGCCTATATTATGTTACTTGCATTAGAGGTCATGTCATAGGTCTGTGGTGTTATTTGCATTAGAAATCATGCCTTAAGATAATTGTGTTTACTGGTTTTGCATACAAGAAAAACATGTTATAGGCTCATCACTTCATTTATCACGAAATTCTGCTTTTCCATAATCACTTAGAAATCCTGTTATTAAGTTAGTGATGTAATTCTGCCTAATAAAATGTCCATTATTTATGTGCATCCGCTTCAAATCATGTCTATATCGCCTAAATCAGTAACTACCTTGTCTATAAAAATGCTTAAAACAACCCCAACACATAGACAACATGTTATAAATATGCATGAAATCAGTTTCTTAAATATTCACCACCTAGACCAGTATGCCTATAGGACTTAATAATTTCAAGTTGTTTTAACTGATTCCTAGAATTCTGATCTCACTTAGACAACATGTTTATAGGGTATTACATATCCACGCCTAGGCAAGCCTTAGGTAATTAAGGTCTCATAAAAGCTGTAAAAAATTATACTTTGCTTATTTGTGAACTGCTCATATTCAAAAGGTACTAAAAATCAGTAGGAAAACTAATTAGGTTTCTGCCACTTCACTTTAAAACAATACTGCATATTCTCTGCTTGTCGTGCTCACCTACATATCCTGTTCTAGGACCTTTTTAAAATTCTTCGAAATCTGTTTTTTGAGACGTCTTAATTATCTGTTTATGTGTGGAGGTAAACATGAGCCTTTTAATTGTCTTCTTACTGGACAGTCATGTTTTGTTCTTTGATGTCTCTTAGATTTTTCCCTTTTAAAACACCTTAGGAGAGTCTAGAACTTCCCTAAAATTTGAGGTCCTAAACACCTCCAGGACCACAAGTAAGGGACGGGTAATGCACGCATAGAATTCGTTAATCAAAACCGCCTATATAACCGCTAAAAGGGGGTAATTGGGTAGTAAAAGGATATGATAACCTGTGCGTTAATGCCATGTGTAGCCCCTCTAGTTGAGGAGGATTACCGGGCATTGTACAGATGTGATCCTATAGGCTAACAAATTTAGGATTTCCCTTATTTTATTTACATATGTGTGCTTAGACTTCTTATCTGTTAAATCACTAATTCACCAAGTAAGTTTTGTCGGGACCCACCGTTGTGGACCTCGAGGGGTGCTAACACCTTCCCCTCGAGGTAATTTCAAGCCCTTATCCAATCTCTAGTAACGCAAATCAATTTTATGAGTTACTTGCAATAGGTTCCCTAACGCATCTTAATCCGTTAGGTGGCGACTCTTCAACTTCTTGTACCCCTTTCCCAAAAGGAAACGAGTTGTCCCAAAAATGTCGAAACCCGATTTCACGAGAAAAAGGGGGCACAACAGAATGATGTGGGATCGCCCACGGGTATTGTATGGTGAGTTCATTCAGTAATTTGATGACTTCCGAACGGTTCTTGGCATGTTTTAGACAAACATTTTTTTAAGAGGGGGAGAATGTAACGACTCAACCAGCTATTTTGAGCTTAGCATTTCGTTCGATATTTTAAGGTCTTGAGTAGCTTTGCATTGTGTATTATGACTTGAGCGTGTGGTCGGTTTCAGCTTTCGTGTGTTTCGGAGTTGATATGGAAGGATGGTTCTCATTTTAGAAACATAAGTGGTAAGAGTTGATCGGAGTTTGAATTTTGTGTAGACGACTCCATAATGGTGTTTTGATGATTCCAATAGCTTCGTATGGTGATTTTGGCATAAGAGTATGTTCGAATTTGGATTGGAGGTATGTTGGTTGATATGCTTTTTGGCGAAAGTTGGAAAGTTGAAGGTTTGGAAGGTTGGGTGGTTTAACCGGGAATTGACTTTGTTGATATCGGGTTCGGATTCTTGTTTCGGGAGTTGGTATAGCTCTGTTGTTTTATTTCGAGGTTGTATGCAAAATTTGGGGTCATTCCGGGTTAGTTTGATATGATTCGACGTAAGTTGTAGAAGTTGAAAGTTCATTAGTTCATTTGTCTTGAATTGTGGTGCGATTCGTAGCTTTGATGTTGTTTGAGGTGATTTGGGGCTTCGAGCAGGTTCGCGTTATATTATGTAACTCGCGATCGCTTAGGGTGTTTGGTGACTTGAGTGTAACGACCCCGTCTGTCGTTACGTAAAACCTGCATTATAATTGCTGTTATTGACTTATCATAGACCGATTATTCTATTATTGATGTGTTAGAGTTGATAAGCTTGAAATCAGAATGGTTAAATGAGAATTCAGTCACTTAGTCTTTAAAAATAGCCTCAAAATGGGAAAGTCAACTGAGAGTTGACTTATTGGTATACGACCTTGAAATGCGGATTTTACGGCTCGGATAGCTTTGTTAAGTGATTTGAGACTTAGGAGTGTGTTCAGAATAATTCTTTGATGTCCGGTGTAGAATTAGGCTTGAATTGGCGAAAGTTAGTTTTTGGTGATTTCCGATCGGCGGTGGAAAATAGGATATCGGGGTCGGAATGGAATTCCGACAGTTGGAAAAGGTTCGTAATATAATTTTGGATGTGTCTGCAAAATTTTAGGTCAATCGGAGTTGTTTTGGATAGTTTCGGCATCTTTGGTGGATTTTAAAATTTTCAAAGTTCTTAGGCTTGAATCTGATATAAATTTGGTGTTTTGATGTTAGTTTTGGAGTTTTGAGAGTGAAACTAAGTTTGAATGATCATATGTGATGTGTTGGTATAGTTGGTTGGGGTCCCAAGGAGCTCGAGAGTTGGCTGCGTTGTGCTCGTTTTTCTTATGCTTCGACGTCGTTTCTTCAAGCATAAATGATATCATATTGAATAAATGAGCTCCGATTACTGTTTTGAAAGAATAATAGATCTGTATCATAATTACAGACCCGTAGCAAAAAGAATCGTCGAATTTGGACATCGTATGAGGATTTTATGGCCATTTTACCAAGGTTGCCCAGATCTTTATGGTTAATGACAAAATTGCTCTGACGGCGTATTAAAAACCTGCACTATTTACAAATTTTAAAACCTACATATCTCCTTCATTATAAGGTCAAATTGTGTGATTCAAAAGCCTAAATTGATTAGAACTTCACAAGGAATCCATTGGGAGCAGTAAAATGCGTGAACAGTATACATATAACGAGCAGTTCGAGTTTTTTTCCAATTTTTGACCAGGGAGAAGCTTTTTGGGCGATTTTGAAGGAGAAAATCAGTGGGTATCACAGAGGTAAGCAATTTGATTATTAAAACTCGTTTATGGATGATTATAGACAATAACCCCAGCCTTTAATTTATGAAAAACAGTAGAAAAATAGGATTTTGGGGCATGAGATTATGAGACCTTCAAGGGTCGATTTGAGGGGTCAAACGGACTCCGCTTTTGGTGTTCTTTATATGTACAGACTCGTGGGAAGATGAAGAAATTATTTCTGCAAAACTTTCTGTGTTTCGGGACGCGGGCCTGGGGGTCGGGTTTTGACCAGTTTCGGATTTTTGAGTTAAATTCGATATTTTTCAATTGGAATTTATTCCTTAAGCATATGTTGATGATAAAAGTCTGAACTTGGTAGATTTGGAGCCTTCGGAGGTTGATTCGAGAGGCAAGCGTGTTGCGGAATAATTCCGGGCTAGTTTTGAGGTAAGTAATGTCTTGAAATCCTGTCCTGAGGGTATGAAACCCCGGACTATGCACCCTTTTACGGGTTTTGAACTAGAAAAATTGAAACTTTGGAAATATCTCCGTATTTAGGCGACCATTGAGTTGCTAAACCGATTTTTAAGCTTATACTTAATTAGTATTTATATATTATGATATGTTTTGGGCTGTAAGCCGTGTTTGGGGCCTAGTGCCCATCTGTTTACCCATTGGGGGACTGTTTTACTGTGTTCCCTCACTTGATATGTTTTGAATTACACTCAGTCATTTCCTGATAAATGGATTTGACACTCAGAGTATTTTGATACTATTTATTGCAAAAATGAAACACTTTTTTGGGTCTAGAACCTGGTTTGTTTATGGCCTAAGGGCTAATTGAAAGTGTCTGACTGAGTGATGTGAGGAGGCTTCCAGGCCTTATGAGTGATGCGAGGAGGCTTCCAGGCCTTATGAGTGATGTGAGGAGGCTTCCAGGCCTTATGAGTGATGTGAGGAGGCTTCCAGGCCTTATGAGTGATGTGAGGAGGCTTCCAGGCCTTATGAGTGATGTGAGGAGGCTTCCAGGCCTTATGAGTGATGTGAGGAGGCTTCCAGGCCTTATGAGTGATGTGAGGAGGCTTCCAGGCCTTATGAGTGATGTGAGGAGGCTTCCAGGCCTTATGAGTGATGTGAGGAGGCTTCCAGGCCTTATGAGTGATGTGAGGAGGCTTCCAGGCCTTATGAGTGATGTGAGGAGGCTTCCAGGCCTTATGAGTGATGTGAGGAGGCTTCCAGGCCTTATGAGAGAGGTGAGGAGGCTTCCAAGCCTTATGAGTGATGTGAGGAGGCTTCCAGGCCTTATGAGAGAGGTGAGGAGACTTCCAGGCCTTATGAGTGATGTGAGGAGGCCTCCAGGCCATATGAGTGATGTGAGGAGGCTTCCAGGCCTCATGAGAGAGATGAGAAGGCTTCTAGGCCTTATGTTATTATTGAGCTTGGGTTGTAGGAGCCCCTCCGAAGTCTGTAACACACCCTCAGTGAGAGTCGGTACCGATTGAGTGATGATGATTGCCCGCGCGGCTGATACTGAGTGATGATTGATATTGAGTGATGATTGATACTGAGTGATTGAGGGAATGCCTGAGGGCATATGTTATTGGAAATGATTTTGGCCCGAGGGGCACTTTTATGATGATTTTACTATGTTTTCAAGCTTTGATTTACTTCATTTTCAAATTGGTTTTACTGAGGATTTCACTGAGATATATTGATATTGTACTTGTTTTTCAAAGGAGTTTGGAACTGGTTTTTGAACCTATGAAATTGTTGAATACTACTTGGAGACTTGGTGTTTTACTGGCTTTTGTGAAATGGTGTATCTGTTTGCGTGCTTTATATTTCTCAGACTGTGATTTCTTTTCATTACTACTGAGTTAGCGTACTCATAAAGACTCCCTGTGCCTCTGTCCACAGATCTTGGTACCAGCTCTCAGCAGTAGTTGACGCAGGTTCGATAGCAGAAGTTCACGGGATTTTGAGGTAGCTGTCCAGCGTCCACAACTTCTTTATTTCCCTTCCTTGTTTAGCTTTAGCATTTGATTCAGAGATATACATTATAGTTTTAGCAGAGTTAGATTTATTTATTCGTAGATGCTCATGACTATTGACTCCAGTTCTTGGGAGGTGGTTTAGAATATTATGGGGATGCTAAGACTTATTTATATTATTTATGCTATGGTTGCTTGCTGATTATCTACGATGCACAACTGATACCAAGCGCTCGTGTGTGCATTCGAATACATGAAAGGAATTCAAAGAGTTACGCTTTGAATAAATAAAATGGATTCGCACGACAAGAATTCAAGAATGTGAGAATTTCCTATGAGTTCTGCAGCCTCTCCAAGATAAGTATAGACGTCTCCATACCGATCCGCAAGACTCTACTAAACCTGCTCATGACCGTTGAGTCCTATGT
>ML299622.1:16135-60145 GCA_005239495.1 Nicotiana undulata | reverse complement strand
CTATCTGCTCACAATTTTTGTGTTTCTCTTTCAGAGATAGTCTACGCCCTGGAGAAGCTCGGCCCAAAGGTGAAACGACCACAAAAGATGAAGTCCGACCCAAACACCAGAAAGTCGAACGCCCTCTATGAATTCCATCTGGAACGAGGTCATAAGATCGAGGACTGCATCGCCTTGAGGCCAGAGGTAGTGAACATGCTCCACCAAGGGCATTTGAGAGAGCTGATGAGCAACCGAGGAAGAGCGAACTTTGCTCGAGGACGAGAACAACATCAAGGCCCCCCGAAGCCGCCCTTCCCATCCCGCACCATCCAAATGATCATCAGTGGAGGCGACGACGCAACTACCAACAACGTAAAGTTCACAACCACCCACAAGTTGAAGCAATCGATCACCCATGAACGGTATGACGGCCTCAAAGAAAGTATCATCTTCGATGAGTCGGATACCCACGGTTTGACCTTTCCTCACTATGATGATCTTGTTATTACTTTGTGCATTTCAGATACCGATGTAAAACTGATTATGGTAGATGACGAAAGCGGCGCATGCTTTATCCACCCTCGAGTTCTCACACAAATGAGGCTCGAAGATAGGATAGTGTCACGCTGCATCTCACTAACATGTTTTAACAATGTAGTTGAGAAGACTTCCGGAGAAATCACACTACCCGTTCTGGCCGGTGGCATCACACTGGAAACAACGTTCTACATTATGGATCAGAATATTACCTACCCACTTTGATAAGAACTCTTGTGAAAAGTTGACTCTAGAGAAAGAATACAAAATATTACCTTTCCATAAGGATTCGATTTGTTGTTTATCCCACATTTTTCTTTCATCTGATCCGAGAAAACCTCATATATTCCAATACCCACTTGTCTTATATCGTTGTCAGAGAGAAGAATCATCCACCTTATTCAATATTTGGGTGCATCATTCTCTCTATTTACATTTATTATCATTTAATATAGTTATTTCTCATCATTGTTCTTCCACTCATTCATTATAGTATTGTATACAGTCTAAACCAGAAGCCCGATTTCGTAAGCTCGAGAGATCACCCCGAGGTCACGGGCAGATGGGTCGAGGCACATCGGGTTCGAGGAAGTACGGACCTCGAGAACCAAGGCGCACAACGTCGAGGGCAGAGTATAAGCTATTTCGAAATGATACTGTTTTTGGCTTGACCAGAATGGGCGAGAACTCAGCAATGGCACAAATATCAAGGCGTAAATTCCGGAACAGATTCGTACAAATTCGCACAAATCCGTTAGAGAACTGTACCAATTAGATTCCTTACTAAAAATAGGAATGTACTATATTTAGGACCTCCCCTATTATATGAAGGGGAGGCTGCTCATTTGTAAGGATCATGAATCAATGGCAAGAAATATACATCTTTACTTTTGTTCTCATCTCTCAGAACTGTCCTTTAATTTTATTCTATTAGCTTTACCTTATTGTTCATCGAGGTCATATTGGCTCAAGGTCAAGCATACAACATATACTGGTTTGTTTTAACTTGCTTACTCAACTCGCACACTTATTTTTCTTGTTAAACCAATAACAATTGACTAAATCACATATATTTAAGACCTCATTATAAATTTAAATTGTTAATCAGATTCGAGGGTAAACAATTTGGCGCCCACCGTAGTGCGTAAAGATAGTAGTGATTATTTCAGTACTGATTTTTGATAACACACGTTATTTTTTACACTTGTTCTTGTCAAAGTTTTTTTGTTTTCAGGCTAAAACATGCCGAACTCAACAAACACACCAGTGCATGGTAATGACGGTCTCGGATTCCATGGGGAGAATGATAATGCAACAGCTTTAGGGGTCGGTGTACTGGCTTAATCCCGGAGTAGTGCCAGTTCCAGACCCAGTCGATGTTGGCTCACACGTTGCTCTAAACGCGGACTTAGGCACCGACGTTGGAGGAAGTGTACACGGAGAGGTCCAACCTGGTGGCCAAGGAATACAGAGTAGAAGAGATGGGGAAGTCATCCTCCAAGTAATCTTTGAAATGTTGCAAGCGCAGCAGATTGCTATCGTTCAGCTACAAAGTCAACAAAAGACTCCGAGCGTGGTGGGACCGATTACTACTCGTTATGCTGAACCAAGGCCGAAAGGTCGAATGATAATGGATCTGGGGCTGACCCAACAATCATGAGAATGATCGAATAACTCACAAAAAGGATCGAGGATAATGATAAAAAGGTAGAGACATACAACTCGGGGGTCGACCAAATACCAGGAGCGCCTCCGATTTTGAAGGGTTTGGATTCTAAAAAGTTTGTGCAAAAACATTTTCCCCCGAGGGCGGCCCCGAAGCCTATTCCAAAGAAATTTTGCATGCCAAACATACCTAAGTACAACGGGACCACTGATCCCAATGATCTAGGGGTGGGCATAAAATCCGACGAACCAAATTCCGAACCGAACCGAACCGAATTAATTTGGTATTTCGGTATTCGATTTTAAAGTTTTTCGGTACGGTATTTCAGTTCGGTACTCGGTATTGATTTTTTGATATTCCGGTATACCGAAATACAGAAATATATTAAGTCCAAGCCCACCTCTATTTCTATAATCCAGCCCAATAAAGAATAAACCTAAGCCCAACACCCCTAATTCCTTAGGCCGAGAACAACGAGAGTCATAGCCTCCAACGTGCTGTAGATTGAGCGATTATTCCGATTACAATGAAATGGATCCAGAAAGCATCGCAAAAGCATTTGTGGATCACTACTACTCCACCTTCGATACCAATCGGGTTGCGCTTGCTAACCTTTACTAAGAAAGCTCTATGTTGAGCTTCGAAGGTCAAAAGTATCAGGGAGCTCAAAATATCGTTGCCAAGCTCACCAGTCTCCCCTTCCAGCAGTGCAAACACCATATCACCATCACTGATTGCCAGCTCTCTGGTTCCAACGGTATGCTTGTCTTTGTCAGCGGTAATCTCCAAATCCCCCACGAAGAGCACCCCCTCAAATTCAGTCAGATGTTTCAATTGATACCAGCAGGTCAAGGAAGTTTATATGTGTCCAACGACATATTTCGCTTGAATTACGCATGAAGGGTCTTGAATTGAATTGTCTCTTGGTCATGTTTTCTTGGTTGGTTTGTCTAAAACTAAACAAGTCAGATTGTTGGGCATGGAAGATTATTAAACCGAAACCGTACCGAACCAAAATAAGAAATACCAAACCGTACTAAAATATTTTGGTACGGTATTTGGTATACACAATTGATAAACCGATTACCGAAATTCTTAAATACCGAACCGAAGTACCGAATGCCCACCCCTACAATGAGCACATCACTACTTACACATGTGGTATAAAGGGAAACGACTTGGAGGACGATGAGATCGAGTCCATCTTGCTGAAATTTTTTAGGGAAACTTTGTCCAAAGGGGCGATGATTTGGTACCACAACCTGCCCCCAAACTCTATCGATTCATTCGCCATGTTGGAGGATTCATTTGTGAAGGCACATGTTGGTGCTATAAAAGTCGCAACAAGGAAATCAGACGTCTTCAAAATTAAACAAAGGAACAACGAGATGTTGGGGGAGTTCGTGTCCCGGTTCCAGATGGAACGAATGGAGTTACCACCAGTCTCCGATGATTGGTCCGTTCAAGCTTTTACCCAGGGGTTAAACGAGCGCAGCTCGATAGCGTCACGACAGTTGAAGCAAAACTTGGTCGAGTACCCCGCCGTGACTTGGGCGGATGTGCACAACCGATATCAGTCGAAGATTAGGGTCGAGGATGACCAGTTGGGAACCTCCTCAGGTTCGCTTTATCCAAGAAGATTGTCAGTAAAGTATTCAAGGTACACAGACAGAGAACCAAGGTCGAACAAGGAGCGGTATCAGCCATACGTCGAAGAACGAATAAATGGTTCGAGGCGCAATATACCTCGGAATGATCGAAGAGTAGATCGAGGACAGAATCCTCGGGGAAACATGAGTAAGACCGGGTTTGATAAGCATACAGGTCCGGTAGAGGCACCTCGATTATCGGAGTACAATTTCAACGTCGATGCCTCGGGCATCGTTTCAGCCATTGGAAAGATTAAGGATACCAGGTGGCCGAGACCCATACAAACTGACCCTTCTCAAAGTAATCCTAACTTAATGTGTAAATATCACGGTATACATGGGCACAGGACCGAGGATTGCAGACAGTTAAGAGAAGAGGTAGACCGATTGTTCAATGAGGGACACCTTCGAGAATTTCTCAGCGACAGAGCCAAAAACCACTTCTGGGAAAGGGACGCCAATAGGAAGAATGAACAAGAGGAGCCTCAACATGTTATCCATATGATCATTGGCGGAGTCGACGTCCCACAGGGACCCGTTTTCAAGTGCACCAAAGTGTCAATTACAAGGGAAAAATGGACTCGAGATTACGTGACCGAAGGCACCCTTGCATTCAATGAAGAAGATACAGAGGGCCTCTCTCAGCCACACAATGATGCACTAGTAATTTCATTCTGTTAAATAAAGTTCAAGTTAAACGTGTTCTTGTGGATCCAGGTAGCTCGGCGAACATTTTCAAGTTGAGGGTCGTAGAGCATCTCGGACTGCTAGATCAAATCATACCTCCATCTCGAGTATTGAATGGCTTCAACATGGAAAGCGACACAACGGAGGGGGAAATGATCCTACCAGTGAACGTGTTCGGGACTATAAAGGACACAAAAGTTCATGTCATCGAAGGAGCCATGAGGTACAATGCATTGCTTGGAAGGCCGTGGATCCATAGCATGAGGGCAGTGCCATTGACCCTTCACCAAATGATAAAGTTTCCAACAAAAGATGATGTAAAGACAGTGTATGGGGACCAACACGCAACAAAGGAGATGTTTGTAGTCCATGATTTGACACCAGCATCGGAACCTTCTACATCGGAGAAGACGAACATCAAGGACAAAGAGGTGGCTAAATAGAAATCATAGTCCGCATCCTCGATTGAACTCGAGGAACAGGAAGCCGAGGACGAAGAAGACTTCCTTACCCCTCGAGATTTTGTCGCCCCCGAGGAATCAGATGCGACGAAGTCCACGATCGAGGGACTAGAGAAGGTGATATTGATCGAGCATCTACCGGAACGGAAGGTATACCTGGGAACGGGATTAACCCCCGAACTCAGGAAAAAAACTCATTCAATTCCTTATCAATAACCTAGATTGTTTTGCTTGGTCCCACTTAGATATGATAGGGATCCCACCGTAGATAACCACCCATCGGCTGAGTCTCGACCCTAGTTCAAACCGGTAAAGCAAAAGAGAAGGCCCAGTCCGAGGTGAAGCACGCATTCATAAAGGACGAGGGGTTACATACAGTTTCCTAGTTAATAAGATGTTCGAACAATTGATTGGGAAATCTATGGCAGTTTATATTGATGACATGCTAGTTAAGTCCCTGCGCGCAGAGGATCATTTGACTCATTTGCAGGCAACGTTCGAGATCTTAAGAAAATACAACATGAAACTCAACCCCCAGAAATGCTCCTTCGGAGTTGGCTCGAGCAAGTTTTTAGGTTTCATGGTATCGAACATGGGGATCGAGATCAACCCCGACAAAATTAAAGCCATCGAAGAAATCACCGTCGTGGACAGTGTGAAAGTCGTGCAATGGCTAACCGGGCGGATAGTTGCTCTAGGCCGATTTATCTCGAGGTCTTAAAATTGGAGCCACCAATTCTTCTCCCTTATCAAAAAGAAGAATGACTTCGCATGGACTCCGGAATGTCAGCAAGCATTGAAGGAGTTAAAGCGGTACTTGTCGAGCCCACCCCTACTTCGCACTCCGAAGGAAGACGAAAAACTTTACTTATACTTGGTCGTGTTTGAGGTAGCGGTAAGTGGCGTGCTGGTTTGAGAAGATCAAGGTATGCAATTTCCTATTTATTATGTAAGTCGAACCTTAGGAGATACTGAAACCAGGTATCCACATTTAGAAAAGTTAGCACTTGCACTAATAAGCGCATCTAGAAAATTAAAGTCATATTTCTAATGTCATCCCATATGTGTGTTAACTACGTACCCACTTCGAAATGTTTTGCATAATCCCAAGTTGTCAGGCCGGTTGGCTAAGTGGGCCATCAAACTAGGAGGGTACGATATGAATATCAACCCCGAACGACTATCAAGTATCAAATTTTAGCAGACTTCGTGGCAGATTTTACACTTGCCCTCGTACCCGAAGTAGAAAAAGAACTTCTACTAAAGTCGGGTACTTCCACAGAGGTATGGACCCTCTTCACAGACGGCGCCTTGAATGTGAAAGGGTCTGGGCTCGGTATTGTTTTAAAACCACCTACGGGTAGTGTCATCAGACTATCTATCAAAACTTCTAGATTAACTAACAATGAGGCCGAGTATGAGGCCATGACTGCAGGTCTCGAAATAGCCAAAAGGTTTGCACCAATGATCCATCAGCCCGGCGAACAACTCCATTCAATCATATCCCCGTGGCCATTCATTAAATGGGAGATGGACATCGTCGACCCCCTGCCAACGACACCAAGTAAAGCTAAATTCATTTTTTTATGACTGAATACTTTTCGAAGTGGGTAGAAGCGCAAGCCTTCGAGAAAGTAAGAGAAAAAGAAGTCATAGATTTCATATGGGACCACATGGTGTGTCGGTTCGGGATACCTGCTGAAATAGTATGCGACAATGGGAAGCAATTTTATCGGCAGCAAAGTGACAAAGTTCCTCGAAGATCACAAGATAAAAAGGATTTTATCAACGCCGTATCACCCAAGCGCAAATGGCCAGGCCGAGTCCACAAACAAAACCATTATCCAAAGCTTGAAGAAGAGGTTGAATGATGCTAAAGGGAAATGGAGAAGTGTTGCCCAAGGTACTGTGGGCATATCGAACAACGTCGAAATCAAGCACAGGGGAAACTCCGTTCTCTTTGGTGTACGGGTCCGAAGCGTTGATTCCGGTCGAGGTCGGGGAGCCCAATGTCAAGTTTCAGCATACCACCGAGGATTCAAACCACGAGGCTATGAAGCCTTGTCTCGAACTACTAGATGAAAAACGAGAAGATGCACTTGTTCGAATGGCCGCACAAAAGCAAAGGATCGATAGGTATTATAACAGAAGGGCGAACCTTCGTCATTTCGGAATCGCGGACTCAATTCATAGGAAGGTCACCCAAAATACACGAGACCCAAATGAAGGGAAGCTAGGCCCCAATAGGGAAGGACCGTACCGAGTCATCAGAGTCGTTGGAAAGGGATCTTACAAACTTAGCACAATAGAAGGCGAACAACTACCAAACAATTGGAATGTATCACTACTCAAGCGATACTACTACTAAGGTATGACCTTCTCTTTTTCCCATTTATATTTAAGACTAACTCATTGTAGGTGTTCGATCGAAGACGTCGAGACATCTCTCAACTCGAAGACCTTAGATTTTAAAACATGCGTTGCACTCTTTTTTTCTTAGATCGGGTTTTATCCCAAATGAATTTTTCCGCCAAGGTTTTTAACGAGGCAACAATCATATGCTACCTAAGGGGAATTCTACAAGTATCAACGCATCTTTTCAATTCACCTTGAATACTGGGGAGCGTCACCCCTCGGGGATTGGCATTTTTTAGGGAAATACGTCACGCCTAAGAAGGCCTCGATCGGAAAATTTTGTATTGGGCCAAACGGTCAAAGGAACCGTGTCCATATAGGATTACCGAGCCTCGAAGGAAAACATTTACACACGTACGAGTTATTGAAAGAAGCACCCTTTTTATTAAACGTCTCGTGTCTTGAAGAAATTTGTTACTACATACTTACGATTCTATATGAGAAAAGGCTCAAAAGACAAAACACAAGTACATCTCAACTACTCAGGGACTACCATCGATAGTCAAGAACGTTCGAACTATACAAACTTAAACTCATAAGACCTCAAAGAGGCATCCCTCGGCGTAAAGGCCAAGGCCATCACACTCGGGGACTAACATTTCGAACAAATTCGAAATATCATCAGGAAACAAGTTCAGAAGACATACCCGAAGGCTACGACCACATTAAAGACTACGGTCACATGAAAAGGCCACGACCGAAATAACGCGGCTCAGAAACGTCTGAATTCTGCCATAATCTAAGGCCTTCAAACATTTGAAAAACTGGTTAAATAAGGCTACCCTCGGCAAAGCATGGGCTTCGATAAAATCGGCCCCCAAAATTTTAGGCTTCGATAACATATGCCTTCGAGATGTTAAATCACCTCAACGCAAACGAGTTAAGAAAATCGAGGTCCCGACCATTTGAACCCTCGAATAACCCAACAGGTATAAAAAATATATATGCTAAGGCATGAAATTTTTCTAAGTCTTTTGCCAAAAAGGAAAAATTTATAGCCACTTTTTAAGAGCCTAAGAGCCAATACAAAAGAGCCTAAGGTCCAATATAAAAAGAACCTAAGGTCCGACACACTAAAGGCTCAAGATTTCACCTTTTCAGAACCTAAGGGTTCGATCGCCCCAAGCCCAAACGAACATTATTGACTGTGATCTAAAGCTTGTCACTATCCAACGCTAAAAGTATATTCCTCGAAGGCTCGAGCATCATTCGAACCTGGTTGCGAAAAGATAACCATTCAAGAAGGACTCTCGAATGCATAGCTCGAAAAATTAAATTATTACAAAATATAGGGCAAAAAAGATTGAGAAAACAATCAAAGAAAACTCTTTCTCTTATATACATTCAAAAGGTGGTACAGAAGAGTTCAACAGGTAAAGGTCGTCTGCCTTAGCTTGGGTTATGTCCTCAGAGAGATCGAAGCCCTTGCCATGGATCTCCTCGAGAGTCTCCCTCCGAGATCGGCACCTAACATAGTCATTGCTTCATTTTTCCCGAGCAACAGCCTCTCTCAACTTCGTTTGAGAAGCTATGGTATCCTTCAAGTATACGGCGACCGTTTTATCAGCCGTAATCTGAATCTCTGGGCTTCGGCCCGGGCTTCAGCAACTTTGGCCTCGGCTTTCGCAAGACTAGCATCGAGCTCAGCAATTTTTTCGGCTTGGGCTGAACTACTCTCTTGGGCGCTCCGAAGCAGAACCTCGGCAGCTGATAACTTTGTCAAGGCAGTTTCTTTCGCCGCAACCAGGATGTCCATCATTTCTTTCCATCTGTTGCACTCGGCGTTGATATGGCTGACCTCACCTCGAAGCCGCTCCAGCATCTCCACCTTCTGCTGCAGTTGAGACATTGAAGTGTTAGCCTCCGAAGTCAGGAAGGGAAGTCCGTATTTTTTCAAAAAAAATGGTTACCTTATTCTCCAGTTCATCCTCGTATTCAGGAGCCTTGGTCAACTACGACCGAAGGTTTTTCAGTTCCTACTTCTTTTGGTCGCAAAAGAGCCTCAAGTCTTTCTCCTCGCCCAAGGACCTGTTCATCTCGACCTCATATTGGCTCAGCTCGGCCTTGAACTTGATAACAGCCTACAAAGAAAAAGGGATGGTCAGTCAAGAAAAGAAGGAAAATGTAACGTTGAGAAAGTGCAACACCAGAAGTTGAGGCTTACCTTAGAAAAGAGACGTCGAGCCTCTTCGATGGTCGAGGACGCATCAGCAAAATCGGCTTCATCGACCCAGTGAAACAATCCTGGAAATGATTATCTTCACTAGGAGATCCGCCTAACTCGGGGTTTTTGGGGCCTGATCATCTCTTGTGGCCTCCTCGAAGTAGGCCGGTAATGAAGAAGGATGACCCATTATCAAGGCCTCGGGAAGGTCGCTCGAGGCGCTCTGTTCGGCCGCAGGCATCTCAGAACTTGCCTTCTTTGTGGTACTTGTCAGAGGCTGCAGAAAAATTGTAACCTCAGGCGAATCAGGGGCCTTGCCCTTCTCTTTCTTCGAGGCCTCCTCGACTTGGGGAATGATCTCTGGTTTGGAGGGCTTAGCAGCCTCGGTCGATCTCCTGGGTCGGGACACCAACACCGAAACCTCACCCTCATCGTCTTCATCATCCACAAATTGGTGGACTGAGTCAATGTCCACATTGATGATAACATTCTTCCTATGCCTCCGAATGGGCCCCGCCTTGTTTTGAGGATTTTCGGGCTTCGAGATCCTCTTCCTTTTATTGTCCTTTTTTGGGATCATTCATGGTAAATAAGAAAGTATCGAAACACGTACCGTGGTGTTTTGCTTCCCACATGCCCTTTGAAAGGTCGCGCCACTTACGTTCGTCATATGCCGAGGTAGAAGCTAGTTTGTGAACCCAATCCTCGAGATCGACGATCGCATTAGGAATCCATGGGATTTCTGCGGAAAAGGGAAAGAATATTACACAAAGCATAGCAAAATTACTAAGGAAAAGGGCTCCACTCACATTTGAAGTTCCACTTCTCGGGGAATGGCATGTAATCCTCGGGGATAACATCGACGATCCTCACCCGGATGAATCGGCTCATCCAACCTCGATCTCTCTCTTCGTTACTGGCAAAGAAGGATTTTTTCGATCGGCGTTGAAGTTTGATCAACCCTCGAAAGAGTTGAGGCCGATATGAGCGGATGAGATGGCTAAGGGTAAGCTCGAGCCCCTCGACCTTATCGACAAAGAACATGAGCATTATTACTATCCGCCAAAAGGTCGGGTAAATTTGGCCCAGGGTAACTTGGTACTTTCTGCAAAATTCAAGCAGGATTGGGTCGAGAGGACCCAACGTAAAGGGCTAAGTATACACACTAAAGAACCCCTTTACGTGAGTAGTAATATCCTCTTCACGAGTGGGGATCTGTATCACAACCTTCTCTTCCCATCCGCATTCTTTTCTCACGGCGTCGAGGTGTTTCCTCGCTATTGAACATATGTACCTCGAAGCGTGCTCCCTTCGGCCAGGGACATCGGGAGGATTCTCGACCATGAAGTCTTTTTGTAGGGAACAACCACTTGGGACAATCTCATTTAGGGCCGACAGTTTGCACCGGCCGGACGGGAGGAAGAAGAGGAAGTTCCCTCTTTTTGAGGAACAGATTTGGAAGTTTTGGCCATCAATTTTTTTTTTAAAAGGGGGGGAGGGGGAAGGGCGTGAGTTTTGGTAGCTCTAAGTGTTGATAAGGCGGAGGAGTGGCGGCGGAAGAAGAGAGAAGGAGAGAGTAAAGGGGGATAAAGTAGAGGCAAAATTCCTTAATGAGGCAAATGACCGAGTATATATAGAGGATCGATGACCGTCCAATGGTGCTAGTGGCCGAGCAGCACTGGCATGCATTTAATGTTTTGGGGAAGCGAACCGATGGGACGTTTCGGTCGCTTCAACACTTACGTCACGAAGATGATGTCACCGTCGGGGACTTTGAAAATTCGAGATTCAAATCGTTTCTTGTCATTTTATTCCAAGAAACGCGGGAACTATCTGTATACGGTCGAAACCGGATAAGCTCGAGAGATCACCCCGAGGCAGATGGGGTTCGAGGAAGTACGGACCTCGAGAACCAAGGCGCACAACATCGAGGGAAGAGTATAAGCTACCTCGAAATGATACCGTTTTTGGCTTGTACCAGAATGGGCGGGAACTCAGCAATGGCACAAATATCAAGGCGTAAATTCCGGAACAGATTCGTACGAATTCGTACAAATCCGTTAGACAGTTGTACCAATTAGATTCCTTACTAAAAATAATGTACTATATTTTGGACCTCCCCTATTATATAAAGGGGACGCTGCTCATTTGTAAGGATCATGAATCATTGGCAAGAAATATACATCTTTACTTTTGTGCTCATCTCTCAGAACTGTCCTTTAATTTTATTCTTTTGGCTTTACCTTACTGTTCATCGAGGTCCATCTCGAGGTCATCTTGGCTCGAGGTCAAGCATACAACATATACTGGTTTGTTTTAACTTGCTTACTTAACTCGCACACTTATTTTTCTTGTTAAACGATTAGTATTTGACTAAATCGCATATCTTTAAGACCTCTCATAATAAATTTAAATTGTTACTAAAATTCGAGGGTAAACAAGTATTATTCAATTCCATTTGTATTAAATCAGTTTAAAGGCCATTCTGCATTACTTACACGAGCACATGTTAAATCTAGGACTTATTATGTTTAACTAGAATTTACCCAATCACTATTTTATTTAATTAATTTAACAAAACAATTCATATTTTTTGGTCAAAAATACACACGAAGAGCATGTGCAAATTCATTTGCCAGTGCCAGAAAGTAGACAGAATATGGTTTCGAACAAATCAGTGTAATTAGCGTCATAAACGGATGGCGAGGAAATTGTTTAGTCAAAACATGTTACAAAGTTCAGTATGACTAGAAAGAAAGTTTGATTATGCAAAAATTCAGATGTAACGAACCCTAAAACCATTAGAAAATAAGACAGCTGCACTGCCGCATGCCATTGTGAACAAATTCCCGTGTGGCGATTGGCAAATACTTAGGTAGCCTAGTTGTTACCCCAAATTTCCATAATTTTTATAATCAAGCTTTCTACGTGGGGGTTTGACAATTATTTTTTTTCCATATTCAAAATAACAGGCTTGACTTGTTCACATTGCATCATATCAAGAATTTTGCCATCACAGCACAAAACTTTTGGCTATGTTAGAGAGATTTTATCCATTTTATCATTCTATTAATGAAAACAACACAAAATTAAAGCTCATACCCCGAAGTAAAGACTATTTCGCAATATTGGTAATGATGCATTAAGATGTAGTTTTCTTAAGTTAAATAATACAGAAAAATTGCAATAGTACATTTGGCTTATATTACTTTACTTAATCTAACTTATTACTCATTCAGTAGTAAGGATGAATATAGCTATATAAAATACTATAATTATTAACATTACCTCAAACAGAGAAGAACTTTAAGAAGAAATTAGAATTCGGTAAGACTTTATATCATACTTGACTATATTCCTGCTATTAGTGGGCAAAAGTACATGCTGACTGAATCCAGTATAAAAGTAGTAACGTAAATTACAGCAAAAAAAAAAAAAAAAAACTGACAAAGAGAGAAGTCAGCGCAAGAGAAAGACAACTTGGAATTAACATTGAATTATTTTGACACTTAAAGGGAAGCAATAATGAGCTTATGCAATTCTCGTGGAGTACAATTACCAACCGATCCAAATACTTGAAGATTTAATCAGATTTTGATTGGTATACTGTACTATATAACAAGATCAAAATTGAAATTTACACTCACCTGTTGAAATTGAAGGTTGTTGACGAGAATCCTTGTTTGACCATTTAATAACAACAGTGGACGGAAAATAACCCCCAGGAAAGGACAAGACGTCTTAAATCAAATGATGCACAAGTTAAAGGATAGAAAGAAACACGAGAACCTGCAAAAAATTTGTAAACATAAAGATGAACCTTAGAGCTTTAGCACAATAATACTAATTAAATAGAATGGAGGAGGTTGGGAGTTGTGAAAACATTTACTATTGAACAAAAAGCATGAGTTCAAATTTCTATTTATCAACCTACTTAAGGCAGAATCTAGTAAAGATCTAATGTTTGAGCAGACAGATGTATACCCTGAATCTTGATTCTGTCTTCTTCTTATTCCTTTTCAATCATGTTTACAGCCATCAATTTACACTCCCAGCTCTCACTGAACCGCCGGTTCTTTCGAACCCAAATCTCCATTCAACTTCAATCTAGGCAGGCTCTATTTCTCTTCTCTCCATAAATATAGTTGTTATGTATATGCTTTTGTTTGTATCTATTGTGCGTAATATGTACTTGCTTTGACTTCAGGAATCTCAAGATCAGTAGCTGTCTCTCTCTAAACAAACCCAACGATCAAACCACCAATGCATCAACAGCAGCTGCTGGAAGTGGAACTGACACTCTTCGAATCATATTGGCCGCAGGGGGCACAGGTGGCCATATATACCCAGCTATTGCCATTGCTGATGATCTCAAAACCCTTGATCCAAATGCCCAAATACTCTTTGTTGGGCTCCCAACTGGAATGGAGAGCACAGCAGTGCCAACAGCCGGATATTCGTTTACACCGATTCAAGCCGCACCATTGGGCCGGCCCTTCATCTCTCTGTACAACGTATTCGTCCTCCCTTATATTCTCATTAAATCCCTAATCAAAAGTTTTCTAATACTTCAAGAGTTCAAACCCCATATTGTAATTGGCACTGGTGGGTTTGTTTCGTTTCCGATTTGCCTAGCTGCTGGACTCAGAGGGATTAAACTAGCTATCCAAGAACAGAATTCAGTACCTGGGATTGCTAATCGGGTGCTTTCGCTGTTTGCTGACAAAGTGTTTGCTGCGTTTAATTCTTGTGTTGATTGTTTCTGGCAAAAGAGCAAATGCGTGGTGTGCGGAAATCCAGTGAGATTGTCGTTGAGGCAATATGCGTCCAAGGCTGTGGCGAGGCGTCATTTCTTTTCAAAGGCGGTTGTAGGGAAGGGGGATGGTAAAGTGGTGTTGATTCTTGGTGGCTCTTTGGGTGCCAATGCACTTAATGTTGCGATCTTGCATTTGTATTCTGAAATGTTAGACGAACGGAAAGACTTGTTTTTAATATGGCAGACGGGTGTTCTAGCATTTGATGAGATGGAGAGCCTCGTAAAATTTCATCCCCGATTATACATAACCCCGTGAGTGTTGTTTCGTTTCATCATAAAGATGTTTTATTTCCCGATTTAAACTCGAGAATTGTGGGTTACTATATGGCAAATTTCTTTAATATAAGAGATGTCCGCTTATCCGTCTTAATCTGATTTTATCCTATCTTGGTGAAGGTTCTTGCATACTATGGATTTAGCATACTCAGCTGCAGACCTTATTGTATCTAGAGCTGGAGCAATGATCTGCTCCGAGATCTTGGCTGCTGGGAAACCTTGTATTCTGGTAATAATCATATATTCTGACTGAAATTTGTAGATCCATGGTGCAAATGTCCTTGTGGCTCACGATTTGATTTTACCATTTTTGGGAGGAAATTTGATGTGAGGACAACTCTATTCATGTGTAATGTTTATTGGACACACAAACATGCATCAAATAGCAGCCCCTCTGAATGATCAAAATTAGATAGGTGGAGAATATTCGAGAGAGATTAGGTAGAGGACCATAGCTGTTGTCCCAAATTTTCGTTAACTTACAATTCATAGCTGAAATATGGCTTCTCGTTTCTTCTTATTATAAATGACAAGAAATCCATTGCCTCCACGGTTTTACAACTCTGGTGTTTCAGATTCCTTGAGAGATTAGTTCATTAATCTTGGCAAAACACTTCTTTATAGCTTTCTCTTGAAATTTTTGCAGATACCTTCACCGAATGTGACTGAAGGACATCAATTTCACAATGCTTGTCTAATGGCTGATGTAGCTGGTTCAAGGGTTATAACTGAAGATGAACTTGACTCTCTGACTCTTAAAAGTGCTATTGAAGAAATTTTAGGTATGGTGTTCTGTCTTGTATGTGTAGTATTGTTCTGATTATTGTAGTTAATCAAAAAACAATCCATACATCATCTTGCTGTCATGGTTTTGTTTAATAAACTTCAGTTTTTCTCTTCATCTGAATATCTATGATTTTGATTGTGAATGTGTAACTCTGCTAAATCCATGCTGGACATTGACGTGACTAATAAAGATAGAGAGGTTGTTTCCGATAGACCCTCGTTTCAGCTACAAACCCAGTTTGATCCCATAAATGGGGTCTGGGGAGGGTAGAGTGAACTCAAACCTTACCCCTACCTCATAAAGATAAAGAAGTTGTTTCCGATAGACCCTCGGCTCAAGGAACAATGGAGATAAAGCAACCAAGTAGCAAAGAATATTAGCAACAATGTAATGTGGTAAGGGGCGTGAATGCCACAGCATACATAATAAAGAATCGTGAAAAGGAAATTATAAAAATAGTCCTAGTACTACTGGTCGACTTAGGAGGAACACACTACTATTTGTCAACCTACAGGCGACAACCCTAATCCTCGACCTCCACACCTTCCTATCGTGGGTCATATCCTCGGTAAGCTGAAGCAATGACATGTCCTGCCTAATCACCTCTCCCCAATACTTCTTAGGCTTACCCCTTCCTTTCCTCAGACCCACCATGGGCAACCTCTCACACCTCCTCACTGGAGCATCTATGTCTCTCCTCTTCACATGCCCGAACCATCTCAGCCTCGATTCCCACAACTTGTCCTACACAGATGTCACTCCTACCTTGTCTCTAATAACTTCATTCCTAATCATGTCTTTCCTAGTGAGCCTACACATCCATCTTAACATCCTCATTTCAGCTACCTTCATCTTTTGGACATGGGACTTCTTGATGGGCCAGCACTCGGCTCCATCCAACATAGTGGGTCTAACCACCACTCTATAGAATTTGTCCTTAAGTCCAACTGGCACATTCTTATCTCACAAATCCCCCCAGGCAAGCCTCCATCTCATCCACCCCGCTCCAATACGATGAGTAACATCTTCGTCAATCTCCACGTTGCCTTAAATAATAGGCTCAAGATACTTGAAACTATCTCTTTTTGAGTACCAATCCTCACTTCCACTTCTTCTCCATGCATCCCATCACTGAACTTGCACTTAAGTACTCAGTTTTTTACCTACTCAACTTGAACCTTTAGACTCCAGTGTTTGTCGCCAAACTTTCAACTTAGCATTAACTCCGCCTCGCGCCTCGTCAATCAGGACTATGTCATCAGCAAATAACATACACCATGGCACCTCCTCGTGTATGTGACGCGTCAGCACATCTAAAGCTAAGGCAAATAAAAACGAGCTAAGAGCCGATCCTTGATGTAGCCTCTTCTCCACTGGGAAATGATCCGAGTCTCCTCTCGCAGTCCTCACCCGAGTTTTCGCTCCCTTGTACATGTCCTTAATCGCCCTAATGTACGCCACCGGGACACCACTAGCATCCATACATCTCCATAGGACCTCTCGCGGGACTTTATCATAGGCCTTCTCTAGGTCGATGAATACCAAATGCAAGTCCTTTTTCCGCTCAATGTACTGCTCCACCAATATCCTCACAAGGTGAATGGCTTCTGTAGTAGACCGTCCCGACATAAATCCGAACTGGTTCTCGGAAATAGTAACACTATGTCGCACCCTCATCTCCACCACCCTCTCCCAAACTTTCATAGTATGACCCGGCAACTTGATACCCATATAGTTGTTACAGTCCTGGATATCACCTTTGTTTTTATACAACGGGATCATCAACTCCGCCGCCAATCTTCGGGCATCTTCTTCGTCTTGAAAATGACATTAAACAAACCAATAAGCCACTCCAAGCTTGCCCGACCCACTTTCTTCCAAAATTCCACTGGGATCTCGTCTGTCGCAGTAGCATTAACCTTGCTCATCTTCCGCTTCGCCCCCTCCACCTCTACGCTCCTATATGCCTACAAAACCCAAAATCCCCTTGACTCCCTGAATTCTCCAACTCACCTAGCACAATGTTCCTGTCCCCTCCCTCGTTCAAGAGCCTATGGAAGTACTCCCGCCATTTATGCCTGATACACGCCTCTTCCACCATAACTTTACCATCTTCGTCCTTGATGTGCCGTACTTGGTCCAGGTCCCGAGCCTTCCTCTCCCTAATCTTGGCTAACCTGAATAGCTTCTTGTCGCCTCCTTTGTCCCGAAGATCTTTGTACAATCGCTCAAAAGTTGCAGTCTTAGCCGTCGTGACTGCCAATTTTGCCTCTTTCCTTGCCTTCTTGTAACACTCCCTACACGTCCTCTTCTCCTCCTTGTCCGTGCTCCCCGAGTTGGAGCATGGTACCAAAGCTACAAATTTACCTGGTTTACTCTTGAGTTTGGTAATTGGTTTGACGAGCTTCAAACAAGAAATATGGCACTTTAGACCTAGAATATCTTTAAATCTATGCTCACATTTTAGAGATCTGCTGAAAGAGCATGCAGATACATTTACCAGGCCTTTGCAAATTTGAGAAATACGCTTCTCCTGATGTCCTCACTCCTCACAAATCAGTAATCACAGAATCTTTGACACACTTGAGAGATAAGAAGAGAGAGGGAAGGTTACCATCATTAAAGATGCTTATTTGATTGACTTTAATTTGGTTGACATAAGACTTTATACGTGCCTGTGTTTAGTATCTATATATAGAGCAAGAATTCTCAGAAAGGCAAAATAAACAACAGACCTAGGACGCCTTAGCTCCATAAAGAAGTGTCACTAAAAATGAATAAGAGAGTAAGATTGCTATAGTTCCTACAATGCTGAAGATTAGGATAAGTGGCTTTTCTCATGAGAAGTGATCCGTCCATCATCTTCTTAAGGAATTCATTTCATAAAAAAACACCATACCAGATTGGATACTGAAAGTGAAAGTGTACGTTGTAGATGGCTTCCAAAAAAACATAAATACATAAAAAGCAACCCATTGCATCGAATGGCAGCTAGGAGGTGTTATACCAAACACCATATTAAAAGGCAGATGGAATGGACCACGAATCTTGCTATAGATTTGTTCTACTCGTTCTAGTTTTATTTTTCTTCAAATGGAGAACCCTTTGACCAGGGGCGAAGCTACATTCCTTCAAGGGTGGTCAACTTTCGCCGGAAAATTATACTCAATATAAGGTAAATTATTAGTTGTTATTGATTAAAAATAGACTTTGAACACCCTTACATAGCCCATTGACAAAGGTTTGAATACCCTTATTAAATTTCCTGTCTTCGCCACTGCCTTTGACCGTAGTCTTGTCATGGCCTAGATTATCAGCATTGTGTTTCTTTTAGTGTTTCTTGTGTTACCTATTTGTTCTTGTTTCTTTTGGCTTAACTTTTCTACTGATATAATTTTGAGCAGGGAGTAGAGGTTTTGGGTTGATGAACATCACTTTCCTTTGTCTTTTATCAGTTCTGCACTTTAGCGTGCTCTGCTTTGGACCCTTTTGGTTGCTCTAGATGCATATCTAAAGTATTTTTACATGTTATTGTTCCGATCAAAATCTTTCTGCTAATTATGTAAGAATTATTGAACCGGCCCTCCTGACACTCCTCTGGATTCTAATGTTATCGTTCGCGCAATTGCAGATAATGAGGGATTGATGACAGAGATGTCTGAGAGAGCTCTCAAGGCAGCGAAGCCAGATGCATCCGTTGAAATTGCTAAACACATTCTTTCTCTTGTAAACTTTTCGTCACCTCAAGGATGACATCCTGAATCATGCTTGCATTTATTCATTAATAATGATAATAATCTTAATTGAAACTTCATTTGGGACATTATTAACTACTACTACACCGTTCAAAGAAAAAATCTCAATTGTTTTGTAGATGTGTAGATATTTACTAAACTGAATGGACATAATTTTCAGACAGCAGTTTTAATTTTTTAATTTTGCAATTGACTTTTGTTGCAATATTGAAGGTTCATCTGTATCCTCCACTTAAATATCCAAGCAATGGTATTGTAAATAGCACGAGGCGAGCTAGTTTCGGACCGGTCATTCAAAAATAGCCAACGTTTGCCAAGTCATTGAAAAATAACCATTATTTTGCTGCAACAGAGACTGGTCCAGCATACCGGAGTTCGATGCACCTGTGTATGAACTTCGAGCAAATTATGCTGGAACTTCAACACACGGAAAGTTCCAGCATAATATACTAGAGATTCGAGCACTTGTGTATGAACTTTCAGCATATTATGCTGGATCGGTATACTTTGCTGGAACTCCAGTATACTTGTGTTGGAACTTCAGTATATTATACTGGAATATACTGGAATTCAGTATATTATGTTGGGGTATTTTCCGGATTTTGAACATTGTTTTAGTTCAAATTTATCTTTACATGAAAAGTAGCTTAATTTCGATTACTTTTGAAACTATGAATATTTTTGAACGACCGCTTGTTTATTTTTTAATTTCTCCCAATGATATTTT
This sequence comes from Nicotiana undulata, assembly GCA_005239495.1. Lineage (NCBI taxonomy): Eukaryota > Viridiplantae > Streptophyta > Magnoliopsida > Solanales > Solanaceae > Nicotiana > Nicotiana undulata. The sequence goes on along the minus strand of ML299622.1, from coordinate 40,223 downwards.
AATTGGACAGAGCTAATGTATGTGTACTTGTTGTCATTGACTTTCTTTTTCCATGCAATAAGATTGAAGATTTTTGTGTTGTTGATGTTACTCAATTGCGTCTTTCACTAATATACCAATTGGATAAGAAATCAAATATGTCAATTCTCAGTATGTAATCTGGAATCAGGCTGTGGCCATAAGGGGCAGTTCTCTCTTTCACGTATCTTCATCTTTCCTCCTCTTCTACTCTTTTTTTGGAATTGCTTTCCATCACTGTCTTTCCTCCACAAGCCATTTTATCTATGATAATATTACTACAATTTTTGTAATTTTTAAATTTATGTGATATTTTTTCTCTTTTGTAACCTTTCTAACCATTTCTTAATTACTTTATTAGTACTATTTATATATCACATTATAACGTTACCTTACATTGATATTTTAAACTCTACATTTAATTAAATACTGAAATTAAAATTACTGTTATCCTGTGGACCGGACACGTGCACATATGCATGCATTTAAGATACTATCACATTGATTGATGAAAACTGAAAGCAACAAATATGAACAAAACGAGAATTTGGAAATTCGCAGCTTACGCATCAAATATTAATGCGTCTCATGTTGTACAAGAAAATTAAATACTAGTGTTATAAAATGGTTGTTTTTGCTCCATCGGACCTCCGTTGGGCGATTCACGCGCCGGCTGGCCTTCCGTCTTTCTCCGCCGTAGAACCCGCCGCTGCCGTTGGTAGTCCACCGCAGAAGCTGCGGCCACTCTGCATCAGTAGTAGCGCAGGTGGTAGAACCAGCCCTAAGCCCTCTGTTTGTACGGCCGATGAGCTTCATTACGTTCCCCTTCCCAACAATGAGTGGAAACTCGCCCTATGGCGCTACTTGCCTTCACCGCAGGTGCTCTACATTGAAATTGAACTCATTGTGAATAGATAATCCAAAAAAATATTACTACACATTATTATACATATATATTAAGCTTGGAAAGCATCGTTCCCCTTTAGTTATCTTCTGTATATATTAAAATATATAGATATAATGTGAAAATTGTGTGTGCAGCGGAGCCGCAGGAATCATCCTCTGTTATTGTTGTCTGGAGTAGGCACTAATGCCATTGGCTATGATCTTGCTCCTGGTGTAAGTCTCTGCTTTTTTATTCCTCCTCAACATGCCCCACTGGGCTCAGTACCTTGTGTGTTAAGTCCATGGTTCATAACAGCGGATAGACGATTTGCCTTTAATCTATTTTCTTAATAACAGATATGTTAACATCAGTAAATATCCTCCTGTCTTTCATCTCGAATCATCAGAGGTATATCCAGCCTTATGGTAGTGGGCAGTGGCGGATCTAGAATTTTAAAGTGACGGGTGCTCGCTGATAAAAGAATTCGAAAGAAGAGGAAAAGGGAATTTAGTTATGAGTGCTCACTCTATATTTATCTAACTATTTTTGTAATTGTCTATGCAAATTTACTATACCCGGTTAAAAATAATGGGTGCTCAAGCACCCATAACCTTCTATGTACATCCGCCACTGGTAGTGGGTTCATCTTAACTCAGTACTTTTGACATGGAGCATAATTTATGTGTAAAAATTCATTAGAATTGCAACAAATAGTAGATATGAACACATAACTTTAAAAACATAAATGGGATGGCTATTTCATGTGTAACATCTATTTGTTTAAATGTCCAAAATTTATAACAGCCTGCGAAAATTAACACACCATCTATGCTTCCATAGATAGTTTCTCACACTTTATTATCGTAAACGTACACTATAATGTACACTCTGTACCTGTCTAATTACATAGTGCAGTCATCTCATCATACCTGAGGGTGTGGTGCTTTTTCTGCTTTCTTAGATTGATCTTACGGCTTTCATCGACATGTAGTGCAAGATACAAGCAAAAGATATGTGTGACCTGATGTGGTCATTGTTAAAACTTTATTCTGATTTCCCAGTTTTTGGTTTGTCTTTGATTTTAGCTAGATGTCAGTTTGATGGTTTAACCTCCAAATCAAAAATTTCGCTACTTGCAGTCATCTTTTGCACGATATATGTCTCATCAAGGATTTGATACTTGGATTCTTGAAGTTCGAGGTGCTGGCTTGAGTGCAAAAATTAGTCAAGATGAAGGTCAGTGTTAATGGATTAATTATCCCTTAGCATACAAAATCAATCTGGAAAAATATGTAAAACCCTGTTAAAAAAGGCGGTTTCATTGCCATCACATTCATATTTGGGTAAAACTTTCAGGATTACAAGATGCAACACAAATGTCTACTATTGCAAGCCAACTCAGGGAATTTGGTCGCGGACTTGGAAATATTGTTGAGGAGAGTCAACAACCAATCTCTCAGTTTACTGGTTTGCAAAACCGCTTTTCTATTACAGTAGAAGATTTCTTGAAACAGCTTCATCTGATTGGGAAGTATAACTGGGACTTCGATCATTACTTGGAAGAAGATGTGCCTACAGCGGTGAGGTGACATCTCGTGGCATGGATTTTGAATAGATTGGTCTTTATGTCCTTGTGTAATATAATACAGGAGCTTTTCTAAGATTATTATATTGCACGTGACGTGCATTAGTTACTAGTTAGTGCTACTGTTGTTGTTTATGTAGATGGACCACATAAGGAACCAATGCAGACCGAAGGACGGAAAGTTGCTCGCTATTGGCCATTCTATGGGAGGTATCTTGCTGTATGCAATGCTCTCACAAAATGGTATAACACCTTCTGATCCACCACTACTCTTGAATTTCTAGTCTTAGCTTTGGGAAAAAATGGTAGCCCAAGTTAGTCAAATAATCCTTTGGATTGTGCTTTGGTTTTTTATTCAGCAAAAGGAACGTTTACTAGCAGTAGGTTTATTATTAAACAATTACTCCTCGAGAGTCCATTTGACTAAATGTCAGAGCTAAAATGAGGGTAGACAAATTCATCTCAAAATTACAATGAATAATATAAGTTGCAATTCCCCTCATATCAAAATGGTGAATTTAGGTCTAAGTTTATTTAGTGTGTATTTTGGGAAGAGAAAAGTGCCGCCAAACATTTGGGAAAGAGGGACGATATGTCTCACTTCATGCAGTATATATATACATGCATCTAAATTAATGTGTATCAATTTACCAGGTTCCAGAGGAAAGTGCACCGAGTTGGCATCAGTCATCACTTTGGGTTCATCTCTGGACTACACTACTTCACGATCATCCCTGAAAACGCTTTTACCCTTAGTAAGTAAATGGAAGACATTATGTGCTGCATTTTAGGGTTTCAAATAGACTGCAACCTTTGCTTATCTCTAATGTGATGGAAAGAGGAATTTAATTGTTGGTGGATGCACAGGTAGATCCTGCAAAGGCTGTGAATCTTCCAGTTGTTCCACTTGGAGCATTACTCGCAGCCATCTATCCTCTTGCATCTCATCCTCCGTATCTCTTATCATGGTTAAATCCACAGATATCTGCGCAAAATATGATGCATCCGGAAATGTTTGAGAGACTTGTCTTGAAAAACTTTTGTAAGTAGGAACTGGTTTTCTTTCTTCGTCAAAGATCATAACCATCACTGAGAAGAGATGCAAAACATGATTGACTTGTGCTGTTTTCTTTGTCAGCTCCATTTATTGATTCCCTACTTTTATGGTTAGTCTCTTCCTGCTAGTGAAAGCCTTAAAGGGAAATGATATAATTGGTTCCACCTTAGGTGAACTGTTGACTCGGGGATAACAAGTGCACACCATCCTAAACAAGATTGGTATCATTGTACAGCATTACACAAGAACAGCAATATCCAACAGGCAATCAAGTTTTTTCACACTGTTTGTAGAAGCATTTGCTGTGATAGGTGTTATTATACACGAATTCTTGTTTCACTTTCTTAGTTTTCCACGGCTGTCGATTACCATGGACTGCTATGTCATTGCACAAATGAATCTAACGTTTTACTCCTCCAATCATTTGGGTGTCATCGCATATTTTCTACCTGAGGACATCAGCACAGTTGAACTCGGATAGTTTATAATTTTATGTTTCTGTTACTCTGTGCTGTACTCCATTAAAACTTTTAAAAACCTTTAGTTTAGAAAACACTCGCATTTATTGTAGAAAAAAAGCATACCAAGAATTTATTTCTGAAATTACTCTAAATTTAAGCATACCAACTCTCTGTCAAGCAGATCCCCGTCCAAATATTTTGATATATAAATTGACTGAGTTTGTCAACTGTTGTGTTGCATCAACCGTCTTTGAGACCATTAGACCATTGCTAACATGTTGCTTTGCAGTTTGCACACCTAACATCTAATCTTAAAGCCTTCAATAGATTAAAATGTTGCATCCTCCAAACTGCCCAGCACTCCCTACTGAATTAGAAAACAAGAAAGAAAATAGATAAAAGAAACTCTCTTGAGTACTTTTTCGGCTATTATTTATGGAGTATCACATGGTTACATTTATGCAGGCACTATTCCTGCTAAACTTCTGTCACAGCTATCAACAGTCTTCCAAAAGGGTGGTCTAAGGAATAGAAGTGGGACTTTCTTTTACAAAGACCATCTTCACAAAAGCAATGTGCCTGTTTTAGCTCTTGCAGGGGACAGAGACCTTATTTGTCCTCCTGAAGCTGTGTATGGTATATTATCATCTTGTGATGTGTTATCATGCTTACTCTCATATTGACCTTCTTCCAGTCATTTCTTTAAGCTGACTACTAATTTTTACTCCCATGTTAACGTACTAGAAACTGCCAAGCTGATTCCTGAAGACTTGGTCACGTATAAAGTTTTCGGTGAACCTAGGGGTCCAAATTATGGCCATTATGATCTGGTCGGTGGACGAATGGTATGTGATATTAAATTAATTTTGCCAAATCTACTACTAATAAGTTAGTGATGGACATGATGCAATCTTCAACCTCTGGAAATCTTATTACTAAATGAACCTATTATTAAGCAGATGAAGTTCTAAATGCAGGCATTCTATCAAGTATATCCATGTATAATTGAATTCCTCGGTCGACATGATAGAGTGTAGCTTCCTCTGCAACCAGTGCTGTGTGAAGTTGTAGCAGATTACTACCTCATTTATCGATGGATCAGCTCTGCCACAGTGAAAATATTGTACGACAGTGGGAGAAGCTTAACCTTTAATCCTACATCGGATGCATGGGACATGAAGATGGGTGTAAAGACAGGAGTCCATGCAATCCAACTCTAGTGATAAGTATGCACATCGAGTTCCCTTTGAAAGATAATTAGGAACGATTGTGGGTAAAAGATGTGCAGTTATGAAGCATGAAATATACAATTCATTCATAGAGCAGTTGCATTTATGACCATTTTTATTTTGCTATAATTTCATTGTTTTAGCAATAGAGATATTGAGGTGACATGGTGCCCACTCCCAGTCCACAAATCTTGGTCACAAAATGAAGCAATCAAGCTCCACTTATTTTGGCGAAAGTGATTGCCTGGTACGGACCCACTATTAAGAAAGCTCACTGCACTTCACTTAATATGACTATATGAGATGGCCCATTCCTTAAATGGTAACATGATGGTGTCAAGTTTTCCATTATCTTGACCAAAATACCCACCTCAATAAAGACACATATACCAGCTGCAGCATTTGTCAATTCACATCTATTTTCATCCGATGATTTCCCCTCTAGCAATAAAGCTGGGGTTTGGGGTGCAAATATAAACAAAGGGACTAAACTGCTATGAAAAAATGAATTGGATTATGAAGCACCAAATCAACCTTGACATTGAATTACAGAAACTTATCTGCAATACATGTACTACTCGTTCAACCACTGTACCCAAACAAGATCCTAATACTTTCTGTACTACTCGTTTCAATCCATCCATATTGGATTGCCACTCAAACAACAGAACAATCATTTTCAGTAATCAAATAAGATAGAAACGCCATGTAAAGAACTTTCTAGCTTGTAATGATGACAGAAGCTATACAGAAAGAACAACAGGTTCATGTGGGGAGGAAATGTCTTTTATGTCTAGCTATTAGACATCGCTGCAGATTTACAAACGGGGCAACTATTTTTTTGCATCAGCCACTGCTTTATACAACGAATGTGATAGAAGTGTCCACAATCCAGCTTTCCCATCTCATCCTCAGCCTCATATTCCTCCTGTATTGGGAGAAGCAGAAGGGACAAAGTGTCAACTGTTAGAACAACCAACATAAGTTTTCAAGAAAAGCAAGTAACGGAAATAATGTCTAAAGTGTTTTTTTTAATAAATAAACCTGACAGATGCTGCACTTCCTTTCCAATTCCGTGCGGATAAGAGAGAAATTATTCAAAAAGAAGGGCTTGGTCCTTCTAACACATCGAGCTATCTCGTCTTCTCTCAATCCTGTGTTGACATGTCCAATTTTATCACCAAGTTCCAGCAATTCCTGTTTATTTAAACAGTGATCATTAATTATGAGAACATGAGATAGAAATAAGGATGGCTAGATATACAAGGGAATGACTTGCCTCATATGACATGTTATCCACGTCAAGTCTCAAGTCCCCATATCGATCAAGACCAACTGTTCTTCCTCCCATAAGACTATTTTGAAGCATTACAATCTGCAATCACACCCCACAAAGATCATGCATATTATCTCCCTAAGATTGGTTCTGGTTGTTCCATGGCGGTCGAGCAAAATTCCAGGAGATACGTGACGAAATATTGCAAAATATCACATTTCAGAACCTTAAGCAAACATTACCCCACAAAGTCCATACATATTAACCCATTGTGCATTCCTCAACTCTTAAACAAGGATACTCCATGAAATTAGTCCGCACGTGGCTTTCATTATTAAGATCATAAAGCAATTTAAGGCATGGTAATTGGAAGGACAAAAGTCAAATTACGTATATGATACATTCCATAAGAGAAAAGGCTTTTGATTCTACTATCTCTCGTAATCTATAGCATCAAACTTTGACAGCATTGAGCCAATGATGCTCAATTCCTGTGATAAAAGGAGCACGAGCATTTCCTTGTGGGCCTAAGCATGACCTCTCATTTAATTTTATTTAGCACTCACAAATCGTTATCTTGCTAGCTAACCAGAGATATTTAAAAAACTAAGGCAAAAATCGTTAGCAGGATGCATCAGCATGTAAAGCCTCTATACCTAGCTGCTCAGATTGCTGTTTTCCAGCAATAATCTGGACAAAAAGTTGAGCAAAAACCTATTTCCCTTCTAAAGAAAATGACAATTGTAGAATTAAAAGATACTCTGAAGAGTCGAGATCATTGTTCAGCAAGGTACTGTGGGATCATGGCTAGATGCTCCTGAGCACCGGAAAACATACTTTACTTGGACATTCGTGCGCGAATGACAACTTCGCAATTTACATGACAAAAGGCAGTGAAACGGTAAGAGATAACTAATCGTGAAGTATGTATAGCTCACCTCTGCAAGCCCTTCCGGATAACCATGGCGAGAATGGCGATGATGCCTAGATGCAAATAATTCTACTTGGGAGTGTGGTACACCAAGGCTACTTTCTATATCCAGAAAAGGATTGTCTTCTGGGCTCACCATCCTTCGTACAGGAAATGTAGATCGCTGTACAGAAACGTAAGGAAACAATTGTTAGATTTGCAAGAATTAACTTGCGTAAACCTTATAATCAACTTTAGCAACAAAAAAAAACGCAAGCCATATACTCAACATTCATCTACTGACTCCATTAAGCTGAAGTTACAACTTAAATTCAAAAGTGAAACTGGTGAGAAAACGAATTTATGACACTTCACAATGAGGCAAAGAAGTACAAAAGCGGGAAAAACAAGCAGAACTAACAATGAGAGATCGAGCAGAAGGATCACCAAGCATGACCATTTTTTTCTTTTTCATTATGTAGGATCAGTAAGCATGACTTACCAAATTAACTGTGAGAATCAAATACTTTTTGAGCGAAAGATGGTAAAATGCAATATTAGAAATATCAGCAATTGACAAATTTAAAGGACGTAAGCTACAGCATAGAGAGCAGAGAGGTAAAAAGATGACACCCTAATCTATTGGGAGCCAGGGGCGGAACAAGCCCTTTGCTTACGGGTTCGGCCGGGCTCATTAGCTTTTGTGTAGATTCTGTATTAGTGTTGTGAAATTCATGGAATACATACAAATCATTATTTTTGAACCTAACTTAAAAGAACAATACTAGGAACTCAAAAGCTTCAAATACCGGCTCCGCCCATGTTGAGAGGCGCTTACCCTTTGTTATTAACCAACTTTAAACATAAACAGTTAGCTAAATGAAATAGATATGAGTATCAGCAACAAAAACTTTTGCCTAGCAATTCTCATGTTGAAGCAATCTACAATCAAGAAAACAAAACATAACAGTACCTCTCGAGGGGTAACCTTGTCATTTTCAATTCTTCCCCTCCCAGAGACGGGTCTTCTTGAAACAACACAATCAACAGAAGCAGCATCAGTAGTTAACCCAATTCCAGGACCGCACCAAACATCAGGAACACCCACACAGCTCGATGATGATGACGTGTTATTCTGGATACCATTATTATTATTACTGCACCCAATACCTCCTCCGTTAACATAAACAGAAGAATTAACAGACTTGTTCTTGTTGCTGTTCTGTTTTTTCTTCTTGACTCTCTTGGAATCCCAGTCAGCAGAAGTTCTAATTACAGCAGGAACCGACACTTGAGATGAAGCCGTACAACCCAGTCCTCTAAATGTCGTAAAGTTCTTCTTTTTAGTCGAAATAACTGTAGAGGTACTGGTGGTTGTAGTTGGATTTTCATGGGTCGGACTTGTAGGAGAAAATGGAGCTAAAAGTAGAGATGAAATTGTAGGCTTTGAGCGAGTAGAAGAAGATAATATTGGAATTGGATCTATATCTTGTTGTTGGTTTTGGGTTCTGGGTTTTCTGTATCTAATTTGGTCTGAAATTGTTGAATTTTCTGAAAATACTACAGGCATGGTTGTGAACTGTAGAGGAAAATAACTATGGAAAATTCAAGAAATTTTGGTATTTTTGTAAAGAATTGATTTTGGTTATAGAGAGAGAGAGAGAGTAGTGACAATATTATAGGTGGAAGCTAAAGGAGAAAGGATAAAATTCAGAAGGAGAGAATGAGGATGTCAGAGAAGCAGCATTTGAGAGGAAGAAGGAGAGAAACACAAGAAGAATTAAGTGAGAGGAAGAGGAAAGATAATATATTTCCTCCTTAGTAGGAGTACTTTTTAAATTAAAATATCATTTTATGAAAAATAAAACTTTTTTTTTACTTTTTATATTTTCATAATCATATTAGTATGGAAGTAGATAACTTAATCCATTTTTCTTTGTTAAGATTCTATCTTATCTCAGACTCTACTAATCTTTACTTTAAATATAAAATTTTGCAATTAACTTTTAATTTTTTTTTTTATCAAGAATTTCCTATATGCCAATTCCCAGTTGTTTTCCTTTTCATTTGTTAGTGGTTCTGGAGGAAAAAGGTGAACCAGAAAATAAAGTGGCAGTGTTTGGGGAAGGAATATGAAAAGATGGGGTGGAGGAATTTTTTGATAGGATGTATGTGGAAAAATAATATATGTATTAGTTTTGGTATTATTAAATTTTGTTTGGTAGTATTTTTCATGTTATGTATAACTAAAAACTAATACATGTATTAGTTATATATTATATTTAGTATTATTTTTATACATACCAAATCATGCCATTAGCAATACGATATAATTCTTAATACATGGATAAGTATGTACAAAGACAAAATTGACCTTTCAAAAACTTTTCTAAACTGTCCAAGGGTATTTTTGTTGACAATAACTTTTTCTAAAAAAAAGTATTCAATACATATTATTTTTAATATACAAAACCAAACAGTTAATAAGAAATAATCTCAATATAACTAATTACAACATAATTAATTCAATATTACTCATTATTCCTATACAAAGGCGGACCTATGGTTTAGGTTAAGGAGTCACCGGACCGTGTAAACTTCGTCAGAAATCTTATATATGCATATGTTGGATCTGCGCCTGTTCCTATACACCCTACCAACGACCCCTTGGAGCATTTACTGTTGGTATTATCCACCTCTTTAGTCTATTTTGCTTTTCATGTAGAGCATAGTAGAATTAAGGTAGAAAATTTCTGTTCTATTACCACAAATAAATGCCTTCTAGGTGAGTCTGTCGCATAAGATTTGCCTCGTGCGATTTATATTTCGTGTGTGGTTTGCAAGCTATTATACAGGGTGAGATTTATCTGATATGGATAAAATGCTCACCCAAAGAGCAGAGTCTGTGACAGAAATGATAGCGGATAAGAGTTTCCCCTCTTATGAAAAAGACTGTGCATTCTTTTTTATAATCATTTATGATACAGTTAACTGATCTTATTTTTCTTTTTCACGTTTGGTGCAAATGATTAGAATCATTTTTGGTTTGGTGGGGATGCATTAATTTTGTCTTCTTTGCTAGCTGCGTGACTGACTAATCAGCTGTGTTGCAATGAAAATGTTTCGAGTGTCAACTTTTGAGTTCTCTAAATTACCTTTTGCTTTACTTTCTTTATTGACAAAGTGAAATGGAAGGAATTCCAAAACAATTTATAGTGCGCTTAGTGCGAAAGGAACATTTAACAAATGGTCAAAGGGAATTCAAAACTCAAGTAATTAGAAGAACCAGACCTAAATAATATTCAAGGCTTTACCCGAAAGCAAAGACAATTATTCCGGTGAAATTCAAAAGTATTCGGATTTACAAGTGGTTGTTGAAAACACTCGGAGTTTTCAAAAGTAATTGAAATTTAGTCATTTTTTATGTAAAGATAAATTTGAATGAAAATACTGTTCAAAATCCTGAAAATATTTCAACATAATATACTGGAGTTCGAATTTTTTACATGTGAACTTCTAGCATAATCTCCAGCATAATATGCTGGAAGTTCAAACACATGTGCTCCAATCTCCATTATATTATGCTGGAACTTTTCGTGTTGCAGCAAAATAGTAACTATTTTTTAATAATTTTTCAAATGCTAGTTATTTTCAATTACGAGTTCGAAAACTGGCTAGCCCATGCTATTTTACCATGTATTCTGAATGCGCTATCTAATTTTCTAATTTTCTTGAAGAGTAAACTATTTTGTTTCACACTTGCATATGAATTCAGGCCCAAATTAGATATACTTTACCCAAACTTTATTTAATTAAGCCAAAACATTAGCTGCAACCGTAGTCCTATCATAGTTATACTCATCTGGTTTAAGTGCATAAGATCGAAAATGGTATGCTTCATTTTGAATCAAGTGAAGACTTTCGTTAATCCAATACAAAACAGAAACAACAACCACAACAACAATAAATTTCGCGTAATACTATAAGGAGTCGTTTGGTTTGAATACGGCTTATACCGGGATAAGTTATACTGGTATAAGGTATGCTGGGATTAGTTATGTTGAGATTGTTTTTTATCCATTGTTTGGTATGTTGTATTGAATATGACAATTACATAATTTGTAAGAAGAATGTATAAGTTACACCGGTGTTAATTACCCCGCCCACTATGGGGTCGTATGGTTGGAATATGATTTATACCGGTATAAGTTATATTGGGATAAGTTATGTTGAGATTAGTTATGCTGGGATTGTTGTTTATTCATTGTTTGGTATGTTGTATTAAGAATGACAATACATAATTTCTAAGAAGAAGGTATAAGTTATACTGGTGCTAATTACCCCACCTTCTATAAGGGATAAGTTATCCCAGTATTAAAATTAACACCAAGATAACTTATACCTGGTTTGCTAACCAAACAGAGTATTAAGATGATATTAAATTTTTATACAACCCTTATACCTTCTTATACCTCATACCAAACGATCCTTATAAGGTATAAGTTATCCCGGTGTTAATTTTAATCCTGAAATAACTTATACCTAATTTGCTAATCAAACAAAATATTAAGATGGTATAAAAATTTTATCCCAACACTATACCTTCTTATACGTCATAGCAAACGACTTCTAAGTGAGGTTAAGGTAGAACCAAGAATTTTATAATGAGAATGGAAAAATGGGGTGACAAACCAGTCCAAACACATAGTACAGTGTTGCTAAATTTTTAAATGGGGTCCAGAAATCAAGAATCACAAGGTCAAACAATAGCCGGTACAAACCATAATATCTATTTCTGGCGTCAAGTTTACACTTCCTTAAGTGGGAAAACAGATTTAAATCATCATGTGATAACATAAAAGCTGTACTCTATTTTTGACCTATAAAACATTTCTTCACTGTAAAGCATGGAAAATCTTGGGGAGAGTGGAGGCCTCATATTCTTCCCCGTGAATTATGCCCTTTCTACTAATTGCCTTAAAATAAAGACGTTAAGGATTTTACAAAAATCCATTTAAACATATTTTTAATTTTTGTTTAAAAAAAATTCTTGTTAAATTCTCAAGTATTTTATCAAAGAGCGAAAAGTAAGGGTTCCATTATATAGGGGGAGGGGTGAGGTTGTGGTGGCGAATAACTATGTGGGCTATAGTCTATCTCTACAATATCATGTTAAGTTGTCACTTACAATGGAGTATGATACATTGATATCGTTGTTATGTAAAAAACTGAGCGGTGAGGAAACGTTCGGTGAACATTAAAGTAATCGGAAGATATCTGTATTTTGTCACTCCGCAAGGGATTGCTTGTTACGCTGAGTTTAACATCGAGGATGATGAAACTTTGAGTAATTTTTTGAGGACTCCGGATGAATACTGGAAATTTCTTGTGATAAAAATGTTGGAAACGTACGTCAAGGTTGAAGACGTTCGCAATAATGAGGTTGCGCATAGTAGGGATAACCCTCAGTCATCGGGTAGTTATTCTGGAGCAGTTTTTGCCGGACAGGTTTCGGTTGAAAGAGTTTGGCCTGATTTAAACTTATCACCACGAGCGAATGAGGATCGAGAGAAATAATTTCTCTCCTGCTTTACATAATCCACAAGACGGGTGGTAAACTTCAATTTTCCTTTGTGTTACGTTATATATTTTTATTATATTGAATTTGTATTAACACTCATATATTCCACAAGAGGTATCGGCCATATATGAATTTTACAAGTTATGAACTCACGCCTAGTTGGAATATACGTAGTTCTGGTGTGTTGGATCATGGTGGTCCATTCGAGAGTCATCACCAACAGGATAATGTCCATCATGGAAAGTCAACACATTACGACTTGTAAGTGAAGTGATATAGCTATATGAAAAGTATTTATCAATTTGAGCAACTTATTACTTTGTTGTTTGTGCAGTGAAAACGAGCAAGTTGAACCACATGTCCTGACTTAATTTCCACAAAATGACATATTAAATCGGGATCTGGAAAATGCACAGAGTCAAGAAGAGAACAGTGATTATGACAACAACGCTGATGAGTCCGGAGATGACACACCCTTCCCTGATGAGGGTGGTGATGAGGAGGAAGAGAATGATGGACCTGATTTGACGAGGAAATATGCTCCACCCCTCGTTAGACCAAGAGTGTACGAGCCCCAAGTGTCGTTTCATTCAAGGCAGATTCCCTACCTTGATCATTTTCCAAGTATGCCGGATGTGGATGCTCTCACAAGGGATTTTGACGAAAGTCGGGCAGCAATGTGGGATGAGTCTTGACCAACGGTGCTGGCAAAGGGCATGCTTTTTCCTGATAAAGCGCGCCTAAGAAGGGCGGCAAAAATGTACAACTTAAAAGAGTGTCATGAGATGACGTTATGGGAGTCAAGTCCGGATGTATACAAGGTTGTTTTGCCATAGATGGTTTACAGGTTGCCATTGGATGTTGCTTGCGAGCAAGAAGAAAATGGGTTTGTGGAAAATGGGTAAATACATTGCCACCCACACTTGCGAAATGGACACATTCAATGGAAATCACTACAACTTGGATGTTGACTTGATTTCTCTTTTCCTGATTCCATACGTTGAAGCGTCCATAAGGTACAAGATCAAAGAGAGCATTACATCCGTCCACCAGGAATATGGTTGTACCATTACCAGAAGAAAGGGATTTCTCGGGCGCAAACATGCGTTTGAAATTATTTATGCTAACTGGGATAAGTCATTTGCAACTCTACCCAAGATACATGGCCGCACTGCAACACCTTAACCCCGGGACCGTTGTTGAATGAAAGCTTGAGCGAAGTCCGGGAATACCAGAATATATATTCAAATACATGTTCTGAGCATTTAAACCAGCAATTGATGGTTTTCTACATTGCCGGCCGGTAATATCCATAGACGACACTCATGTCTATGGAACATATGATATTAAGTTGTTGATCGACGTTGCAGTAGATGTTAATGGACAAATATTTCCTTTAGCTTTTGCTATTTGTGCCAATGAAATCCAAGAGACGTGGACGCTGTTTTTGAATCACTTGAAAGAGCATGTTGTTAAACAACGTTCAGGTATTTATCTAATATCTTATCGGCATGGTGGTATTTTAAGTTCTGTAGAGAATTTGCATGCGTGGAACGAACCGTATGCCTACCATCGTTACTCTGTCAGGCACCTGAAGGCCAATTTTCAGAAGGCACATCCCAACAAGGATCTGCATGATTTAATGTGGATGGCTGCAACAGATCACTAAGAGCATAAATTTCGGAGGCACAGGGGATCTATCAGGCAAGAAGACGAGGCGGCCTATTGTTGGTTACAGCGACATAAGCCTGAAAAGTGGACTTTGCATGTGGATGGTGGAAGGATGGGAATTCTGACTACAAATGTGTCTTTCAATGGGTTATTGAAGTCGGCACGAGGATTGTCTGTCACTGCCATGGTGCGGATGCCATTCATGCAGATGGCGGAGAGATTTGTCGAAAGGGCTGCAGCTGCAACGTCATTGATGGAAAGGGGCGTTGAATTTATGTCTCTACCAATGAAAAGATTTGAGAAATACAGGCGGCGAGCACTTTGGCATTCATTTTAGTATGATCACGACAGAAATGTTTTTGAAGTTCGCACCGGTGTCCATCAAAATTGGGGGAATAATGTACACAACATAAATGAATCTAGAAGGTTATGCTCTTGTGGAAAATGGTCCATCTATCACATGTCGTGTTCACATGCCATCATGTGATTTCAACATGTTGGTTTTGGGCCAACCAACTACGTTGATAAACAATATAGTGTTGCTGCATACTCAAACACCTATAGTGGGCAGCTGCAGCCAGTGGGTGCTGAGCATTATTCCGAAACCATTTAAAATAGTGTGTAATAAGGAGTTTTTGTGTCAGCGACTGGTGCAAAAAAGAATGTGTATATGGAACCAAATGGATGTTCCTGATACCGTTTATGCGCGCAAATGTGGTATATGCTCGCAAACAGGACACAACCGTCAAAAATGTCCTTCAGCTGGTTTGGATGGCGGTGGTAATCCAGCTCTTGGTGGAAGTTCATCTAATGTGCCCGACTATCAAGGATGCACGTAGTGTTTTGTTTCCGTAACGCGGTTGTAATTAGTGTATGTACTTGTTTATTTTTGCAAAATGTAACAGATAAAACTATGTTTCGATTGCTGTTAAATCTTATTGATATTTAAAAAAATTAGTTGAGTAAATTAATGAATTTCTCCCCTCGTTCATGTAATCAAAAATAGTATGGGATTAAAAAACAAAACTTATTACGTTGACTTTCAAATTTCAATCTAAAATTATTAGAAAACTACACTATCAGATGAGGAAGATGTTTGATAAATATGTGAATATATATAGTGCGGTAAATACTACATTATGTGTGTTATCTTGTCGACCTGAAAAGCTGCCCCCTGCAAAAAAGTTGTATTGTATCCGAAAGAATCTTTAACACCCGAAGCATAGTGCGGTTAAATACTACTTTATGTGTGAGCATAGCGCGGTTAAATACTACGTTATGTGTGTTGTCTTGTCGATCTGAAAAGATGCCCGCCTGGGAAAAAAATTGTATTGTATCTGAAAGAATCTTGAACACGCGAAGCATAACACGGTTAAATACTACGTTATGTGTGAGCATATCGCGGTTAAATACTATGTTGTGTGTGTTGCCTTGCCTATAAAAAAAAGTAGTACATTCTAGTTATTTTCTGCGCTTAACCATAACAAATAGCAAAACTTTCCATAACAGTCGCCTCTTTATCGGATGCGCTGCAACATGATCATCAGTAGTGCTTGCAGGATCGGTAGAAGGGGACATCGGTCCAGTAGTAACCTACAGAAGAATAAGTCAGCTCAGTATATGAAAATATATATTAGAAATGTACATGTTAAGTCACAATAATTTAAATTGTATTCCCATGGTCTCGTCGGACTCCTGAATATAATCATCACTTCGCAGCCAGATCAGCATCGCACAAAGCGGCCTCCGTGACGGGCGAGGATGAAGCCTTCATAAGAAAATTATAAAGTTATGGGAAAATTTCATATTAGAACAACTAGGCTCCCTGCTTTTCAATTTTATAGCCCATATTTCAATTTACAATCAACTAGCCCAAAAATAATAGGCTAAAACTCAAAATCTAACTCCAATAGGTTCTCAAAATTACTATTTAATTTTTAAAAAGGATTCCACAAGAATTTAAGTTAATATTCGAATCAGTAACCGTGACTCAAATATTTGTTCAACAAACAAAATCCATTTGGGTGTTGATTTAATCACATTTTTAACAAGCTTAAATATGTGGGTTTAAATTCCGAATTTGATTTTGTGAGAAATTTAGAGTGGGTGTTATTTAGACTTGTTAGAAATAGTATTAGGAGGTTGTATATAAAATTTGAAGTCATTTCATGGAGATTTGGATTGGTTTTGAACAAGAATTGCAACTGAAAATCGTGGAAGAAGTTCGTCTACAGACGCTTGTATAAATATGTATAAACGTGTATACTAGGCTTGTATAAATGTGTATAAAAGTTTATAATAGTGTATAAGGTGTGTTTCTACACTCGTATACACTATTATACAAGATTATACATAATTATACAAAAAATTGACTTCGTCTTCTTCCCTAGGTCTTTTCTGAAATGTAACTCAAATTTTGCTCAAATCTACTCTAAATCACTTCAAATTTAAATTTTAAACTCCTCTTGATATTTTTAATTAATTGGAACAACACCCAATCCAAACAACTAACAAACTCAAAAAATCTTATTTTCGAAAGTGAAGTTTCGAATGCCCTTCAATGGTGGACTTCTAACTTGAATATCTGACTAACTTGAAAATTGTCTGAATACAACACCAGAGCAAATCATTTGCTAAAACACAAAAATGATTCAATTTTAATGGAATCTTTTTCGGCAGAACAAAAATAACATAAAGTGGGTAAAAAATGGCTATTGACCACCAGAAATTCATTCTCCGATGACCTCGTTGACTTTATCGTTGACCTCTTCACCTAGAAAATTGAAGGAAAAAATGGGTAAAGGAGGTTATCCACCGTCGGAGATTTATTTTTCGATGACATCGTTAACTCTTTCGGCAGACTCTTGATTGACTTCGTCTGAAAGTTGAGGAAAGAAAAGAAAATAGAAAAAGGATGTTGTCCATTTTTCTTCTTCGCGCTGGGTTAACTTATGAAAACTTTCTTACACATTATATGCAAAATGGGTTATGTCGGGTAAACTTTTAAAACATGAGCTCTTTTTAGTTATGAGATTAGGCCGACTGACATAGAATGTAATTCTTTCTAAGTTATTTATGGCAAATCAATGAGAGAAAAAAAACAAATTTAAATTACATAGTAATACAAACATACATGCGCCTGAGAAGGATCCCCAGCACCCCTCGATGATTAGCCATAACTCAATCGGCTCCAACTATACACATCTCGGGTCGACCGATCCTCAACAGCGGTCGATGGGCCTGCAAAGTACGCATCCCAATCCTCTTCAATAATGCTAGTGCCCATGATCAACAATGTACCTGACAGGGTCACCTGCGAAGTCCCTAGAGTGAGCTGCAACCTAAGGTTGTATGACGGAATGCTGTTGTGATGCCTGTATGGCTCATGGAGGTCACCCGGTAGATCAGCTCCAACATCCTCAACAGGTGCCTCAACACCCCCTTGCTGGGGACCACCTCATCGCTGCCCCCCACGACCCTGTGGGACAACCCTACCTCGTGGTCCAGCCCTGCCTCGTGGGGCACCCTTACCAAGTGCGACACTCCTACTTCGTGGGACACCCCTACCTCACTGGTACAAATATGGCGCCACATAAGGAGGGGCGTGTCCTAAGCGTTGATCCTCTCGGGCTCGATGTAGTCTCCGGACAGCCAACTCTGTAACCTACCGGCCATAATCATGCAAAATGGCCGCTCCCTCGCCGACATGTTGCTGCATCTGCAATCCCAACTAACAGAATAGATGTAGGCCAATAGCATGCACAACGTGTAAAATATAAATTAGAGAACACTAGGTTACAGTTATATAAGTAAGAATACTAAATAACATACCAGTGCCTCGTGCCGCCTGCGTATGGAACATACTGACCGCCAGCTCGATGAATGGAATTCCCGATGAAAAGTTAGGTAACGCCGCGGTACCAGCTTATATAATCATGAAAAGTAACCGTCAGGCACGACTGGCGATAATACAGGCACGACTGGCGGAATTCCAGTTTAATTTCCATAAAATGTCCTGTATTATTGCTTGCCATGGCCCAATCCCGACGACATGGTATCTGCGCCTCTAGCTACGCCACATATGTGTTGTCCACCCTGGAATGATCATCCCGCTGGTAATGTGTGGGATGCAATGTGAGCGGTGTCGGTACAAGTTGCGGCCGACCAAACTGGCGAAGTACCCGCCCGTGGCATGATGCTCCACAATTTGAGGGCCCATCAGCGTGACAGAAGAGCTTCAAATAAGTCGACCGGTGGAGCAATAATCGGGCGGGCCAGCTATAAACTTGTCGTTGTATGGCGTCCAAATGAACTATTAAGTAACAACAAAAAAGGTGAGTATACGCAACACATGTGAAGCTATGCCAAGTAAAATTAGGTATATATTTACCTGTGCGCTCTCCAGCAAATCCTACAAATCCCTGCAAAGGGGGAGATTAGGCCGAGCCTCAAAATCTCGTACATATCCCCGGCGGAGAATCCACATCCTAGCTAGAAGGAGAAACGAAGGTGGTACATCCGGAGGTAATGGTGGTAGAGGTGGTTACAACTGCAGGAACCGCTCCCATGCCCAAACCTAACATACAAAGTTGACATAAAATTTAAGATATATTTTTACTAGGTATGTTATGATGAATAGATTATTCGAATATGTTGTCACCTGTAGCAGCGACAAAAATCCACATATGTCATGGTGGGTGCTCATGCTCGCCTGGCTTATCTGCCTGTACAAGTAGGCGAGATTAGCAGCACCCCAGCTGTACTGGGGTAAATCATCTAGCCACTCAAGACGATGAAGAAATCTCAAGATGACTAGGTTCCCCGAAGTGTTCGGGAATAAGACCCCTCCAAACATTAGGAGTAGAAACAACCTCGTATACCGGTGAATATGCAAATCCGTTGTATCGCCAGTGATGTCGGGGGTGCAATATCTCCAAATGTTGTCGAATAGTTGTCAACTACAGACGACTGGCCCTAGCTGTGTTGTCTCATCCTGTAGCCTGAAACCAGTGAGCTGCTGCAACATGTCCAAATACTTCCCACGTGTCATCTCTCTCATGGCCTACGGCAAAGCGACAGGATGTCCATCAACGGGCAGCCTATATAAAACCTCCACGTCCTGCAATGTGATGGTGGCCTTGCCAATGGGTAGGTGGAATGTGTGTGTCTCCGGTCTCCACCGCTCTACCAGGGTCGGGACCAAAGACCAATCGAGCTTCAGCCGCCCGATCTCCAAAATCCTGTAGTAGCCTGTATCCTGTAGGCGTTTGACTATACGGGGATGGAGAACTTTTCCCTTCAGAAAATCCCACATGTCGTCCACACGCCTGGCGCGGGGAGTCTGGGCCAGTAACTCTCCCTCCCATATGTGGGCGGACCTATGATCGCCTTGTAACAACAGTAGCTCATCGCAGAAAGGTTCGGGATGCATAGGCGGCCCGACCATGTCGTCTATTGTAAATTAAAAAACATTAATTACATGTTTGTTTGTAAATTAATAATTAATTTTTATGATTATACAATATTTAATTATTAATTATTCACATAAGGGTTTCAGGCTCGATATTTGAGGCCCAGTAGCACCAAGCTTTCCTGAATTCTTATATGTGTTAGTTTTATTGTTTTAAATGTTAGTTTTATAATTTTGTATGTTTGTTTGTAAGTTAAATAATTAATTTTTATAATTATCCAATATTTAATTGGACAGAGTATTCACATATGGGTTCCAGACTCGATATTTGAGGCCCAGTAGCACCAAGCTTTCCTGAATTCTTGTATGTGTTATTTTATTAATTTACATATTAGTTTTATAATTTTATATGCTTGTTTGTAAATTAAATAACTAATTATTATAATTATACAATATTTAATTATTAAATGTAACGACTCAGTCTGTCATTACGTAGAACCTGTATTATAATTACTTTTCTTGACTTTTCATAGGTTGGTTATACTGTTTATGATGTGTTAGAGTTGGTAGGCTTGGAATCGGAATGGTTGTAGTGAGAGTTTAGCCATTTAGTTTTTAAAAATAGCCTTATAGTTGGAAAAGTCAACTGAGAGTTGACTTATTGGTAAACAAACTCGGAATGTGGATTTTATGGTTCGGATAGCTTCGTTAGGTGATTTGGGACTTAGGAGTGTTCGAAATATTTTTGTGATGTCCGGTGTAGAATTAGGCTTAAATTGGCGAAAGTTAGTTTTTGGTGATTTCTGGTCGGCAGTGGAAAATAGGCTATCGGGGTCGGAATGGAATTCTGGAAGTTGGAACAGGTTCGTAATGTCATTTTGGATGTTTGCAAAATTTCAGGTCAATCGGATGTGTTTTGGATAATTTCGGCGTCGTTGGTGGATTTTAGAAATTTCAAAGTTCTTAGGCTTGAATCCGACGTGATTTTGGTATTTTGATGTTATTTTTGGTGTTCCGAGAGTGCAACTAAGTTTGAATGATCATTTATGATGTGTTGGTAAATTTGGTTAGGGTACCGAGGGGCTCAGAATTGATTTCAGGTGATTAACGGAAGTTCGGAGTTGGAAATTTGCAGCAAACAGCTGCTAATGTTTTTCTACTGTGATTTCCGCACCTGCGAATGGGGAACCGCAGGTGCGGCTCGCAGAAGCGGACAGGGTCTCCACAGGTGCGGATTTTTATCGGCTCAGTAGAGGGTCGCAGATGCGGATAGGGGAGTCGCAGGTGTGGGTTTAGGCCGTTTAATGAAAAGTCGCAGGTGCGGTTCGCAGGTGCTAGTTTAAGGCCACGGGTGCGAAAAGCCTGGGTCGAAAAGTATAAAAAGGAGACTTCGCGATTTTTAACCCTTTTTCTACCATTGTTGTGCGGGTTCCGAGGTTTTTGAGGGATTTTGAAGAGGGAAACGTTGGTGCATCATTGAGGTAAGTTGTATGGACTCATTAACTCGATTATAGGTGATTAAAGACCTTATTATCATTGTTTAATTTGTGAAAATCAGTAGAAATGGGTGAAGTTAGGGCTTGAGATTATGAGACCTTTAGGGGATGATTTGAGGGGTCAAACGAACTCTGATTTTAGAGTTCTTTATATGTACGAACTCGTGAGATGATGAAGAACATTTTGGTATAAAATTTGTCGAGTTCCAATATGCGGGGCCGGGTTCGGGTTTTGACTAATTTTGGGTTATATGCTAAAATTAGTATTTTTCAATTGGTATTCATTCCCTTAGCATAATTTGATGTGAAAAATCTGATCTTTATAGATTTGGAGCACTCGGAAGTTGATTCGAGAGGCAAGCGGATTGTAGAGTAGCTTTTCGGGCTAGTTTGAGGTAAGTAATGTCTTTAAATCTTGTCCTGAGGGTATGAAACCCCGGACTTTACATCCTTTCACGGATTTGGAGTGACACACACACTGGATGACGAGTGTGGGGCGTGCACGAATTTGAAAATTGGAAAAATGTTCCTTTTTGGGAAACTATTGAGTTGCGAAACCGCTTTTAAAACATATGGTTATTAGTATTACTATGTTTTGTTATACTTGGGCTATAAACCATGTATGGGGCCTAGTGCCGAGCTGTTTTAACCCCTTGGGGGCTATTTTACTGATATTCTTACTACTTTGAAACTATGATTTTACACTCAGTCTTTCTTGTGGAATTGTTGACACTCTTATTTGATAATATTACTATTTCTTGAAATGAAATACTATTTTGGGTCGAGAACCTCGTTTTATTCATGGCCCGAGTGGCATGCTGAGAATGTCTGACTGAGTGAGGCCGAGGGCCAATGTTGTGAGGATGTTATGATATGAGAGAGGCCGAGTGCCTGAGAGTGATTTATGCCATGATGTGGCTTGTTTATAGCGCTTGGGTTGTAGGAGCCCCTCTGGAGTCTGTACACACCCCCAGTGAGCGCAGGTACCTACTGAGTGCGAGTGCTGAGTGATGAGTGATTGGGAGGCATGAGTGACAGTGAGGTTGCCTGCGGGGCTGATACTGAGTGATGGTCAGGTGCTGAGGGAAATTGATACTGAGTGATGATTATGGCCCGAGCGGCAGTTTTTTATCGATGATATTTCACTGAGTTTTGACTATGATTCACTTCATTTTTCAAACTGATTTTACTGAGAGTTTTACTGAGATATATTGAAAACATACTTATTTCAAAGGATTTTATGGAAACTGGTTTTCGAACTTACGTATTTGATGTATACTTTATGGAGACTTGATGTTTTACTGTTTTGTGGATTGGTGTATCTGTGTTGCGTGTTTCTTATTTCTCAGACTGTGATTTATTTGCATTACTACGGAGTTGGCGTACTCATCATTACTCCCTGCACCCCTGTGTGCAGATCCAAGTACTGGTTCGGAGCAGTAGTCGCCCGAGTTCGTTGTCATCGGCGTTTGGGATTTCGAGGTAGCTGTCCAGCGTCCGCAACTTCTCCATTTTCCTTCCTTTATTAGTCTTAGTATTTTATTCCTAGACATTGGCTATGACATTATTAGAGTTATATTTTATTATTAGATGCTCGTGATCGGTTGACTCTAGTCCTGGGGGATTGTTTAGACTGTTAGTTCATATTATAATTGCTTAAAGACTTAGAGAAAAATGTTAATTGCTTATTTTGCTGATTATTATTGATTTTTGAAATATTATAATAGAACAAATGTGTAGTAATGTGATGGTTGGCTAGCCTAGTTCCACGATAGGCGCCATCATGACCTGTTAGGATTTGGGGTCGTGACATTAAATATTCACATATGGGTTCCAGGCTCGATATTTGAGGCCCAATAGCAACAAGCTATCTTTAATTCTTGTATGTGTTAGTTTTATTATTTTACATGGTAGTTTTATAATTTTATATGTTTGTTTGTAAATTAAATAATTAATTTTCATAATTATACAATATTTAATTGGAAAAAGTTTGTGTTTGATCTATCAGTTATTTTGAAGTATTTTTGAGTATAAGAGATACTTAAACTACAGGTTTACTACGCTAAAACGCTCTACATTTTACTACGATAAAAGGGCACTATATTACTAGTCTTTAAACAAACAAATAATCTAAACTAGATAAAAACAACAAATACATTTAATCACAAAAATATATATAAAACAGTAAAAGTAATTTATTAAATTTTTTATTAACAAATAATAATGATTTCTCAATTTTTACATATTTGTTTAGCACACTAATATCTTAGTCCAGATAAAAATAACATGGAACACATTCAAAACAACTAATATGCATTATTTATACGAGTTTCGACATAAACTAAATAGGAATACCTCGATTATATTTTTCGAAAAGTTGAAGAATTGAAGATTTGAGTCCGAAACAAGCAACCAACAACAAGAGAAGGCTTGGCTAGGATGTGGGACCAACACTCTTTACTTTTTGTGGGACAGGTAGGGTCCACTCGCGTTTTCTATCTCTTTAGG
>ML299622.1:0-16060 GCA_005239495.1 Nicotiana undulata | reverse complement strand
GGGGGGAGGGGGGGGGGGGGCTAGAAGTGTTTTTAAAACAAGGGGGGAGGCCGTCTGTTTTGAACGTGGGGGAAGAGAAGGGGACGACTATTTATCCATGTATAGCGTGGGGCTATACATATAGCGCCTTAATAAGCTGCGCTATGCATTGACGTCTAATCAGCTTCTTGTATAACGCGTTTAAGAAAAGCCCTTTATGGTATAACGCCCTTTTTAAAGGGCGCTATACCTTTACGTCCAAAACGGACGTTAAAGTATAGCGACCTTTAAAAGGGCGTTATATATAGAAAGATTATTAATTTTTTTTACACCTATCTCAGTCTCTTGTGTCCAATAAAACCATACTTTGGTTCTGGACTCCCTTTTCTACTTTGTACTGCCTTTCACAGTTCTAATAACAAAATCCAAATTATACTCTCCCCTCTCAAACTATCAGTCTGTAGTTTTTAAAAATAATTGTTTCGAATTATTTATTTATCATTTTAAAGTTCAAAGTGTATGGGTCAATATCTTATCAAAAGAAGTCTACTTAAGAAAGAACTGCCAGGGGTCAATCAAGCCGAAGTCACATACATGAAGCAATATACTGGCGAGCGGCTCAACTATGGTCGAGATCGAGCACTCAAGAGGCATGTACGGCTAGTTCGGCACTCA
Source organism: Nicotiana undulata (assembly GCA_005239495.1). Lineage (NCBI taxonomy): Eukaryota > Viridiplantae > Streptophyta > Magnoliopsida > Solanales > Solanaceae > Nicotiana > Nicotiana undulata. The sequence continues at coordinate 15,406 of ML299622.1, read as the reverse complement.
GACATTTCAAAGGATTATTCTACTGGATAGTCTAAGGAATTGGGGGTAATGAAAGTGTTTTGTATAAATAATAAGAGAGGATAGTTCCAAAGGGAGGACACCCCTCATAGGGGGAAGATGGTCCATCACCTCGAGTCCCGCACCAAAAGGGAGAAAGGGATATGCACTCGCTTGTAGTTCAACTTTATAAAATAAACAGAGATCTGTGTCTCCCAAGATTGGGTGAATCCTTTCCTTTGTTTACTTCCCGTTACCATTTGATATTATGCCAGTTGCCGTCTTTTATTATATTGTGGAATCCAATCGAGATTATAACCGGCTTTTACGTTCAGCTATGTGAATTTACTCATGTTTGTGACTTTTGATCTTGATTTAATTATCTTTGGTTGGGATTTACCCTCTATCTCTTCATTTGATTCGTTTAACAAAAGGTTCCTCAAATGACCCTTCAAACTCCCAATTTAAAGTCTCCAACTACAAGCCCTAATTTCCCAATTTTTGTCACTAATTTCCATAATGTTCACCCTCAATAAGTCAAACAATCACATATAAATGAGTTTTAGGTTAAAAATTCTTACCTCCACGAGGAACCCTCGATTTTCATCTTCAAAAAGCTTCAAACCCGTGTAAAATGGTGGAAGAATGACCAAAATCCGCTAAGGGTTCTTTTTATACTTTCTGCCCAGGAAAACCGCACATGCGGTCCATTTCATCGCACCTGTGAACCCGCACCTGCGGTCCCAGGTGCGCACCTGCGAAATTTCATTTAAAAGCCAAAACATGCACCTGCGATCAAACTACCGCACCTGCGACTCCGCAGGTGCGGCCCAACCTCCGCATATGCGGTCCTTCACCAGCCCAACAATTTTCCACATCTGCGACCCCTTGTCTGCTTATGCGGGCTCGCACATGCGGTCCCCTATCCGCAGGTGCGGAAACACCAGAAGGCTTCATACCAACAACCTTTAAAATTTCCAAAACTCCCCGATGGCCATCCGAAATCACCCCAAGCCCCTCGGGACCCCAACCAAAAGTACCAACAAGTCATAAATGATCACCCAGACTTAGTCGAACCTTCGGAACACCCAAAATAACACCGAAACATCAATTCAACCCATGATTCAAGCCTAAAGATTTCAAACTTTCCAAAAATCACCAAAGATGCTGAAACTACCCAAAACTCGTCCGAATGACTTGGAAATTTGCACTCACATCCAAAATGATACTATAAACTTGTTCCAACTTTTGAAAATCTATTCCGATCCCAATAGCTAATTTTCCACTACGACCGGAATTTGTTAAAAACTCAATTTTGCCAATTCAAGCCTAATTCTACTCCGGACCTCAAAATCACATTCCGAACACACTCCTAAGTCCCAAATCACCTAAAGAAGCTATCTGAGCCATAAAATCTACATTTCGAGGTCGTTTACCAATAAGTTAACTCCCGGTTGACTTTTTCAACTATTATGCCAATTTAAGAGACTAAATGTCTCAATTCTCACCACGACCACTCTGAACCCGAACCAACCGACCCGACACATCATGAATAGGTTAAATAACATATGATAAAGCTGAAACAGGAGAAACGGGGCTAATCTCACGGAACGACTGGCCGGGTTGTTACACTTCTAGAATCAGCTTATTTTGACAAGTGTTTTTTTCAAAAGTACTTTTAAAAAAAGTGCTTTTGGTGAGGTGTAGTTTGTGTTTGAATAATTAATTTGAAAAGCACTTTTGAGCAGTACTTGGTGATTGGCCAAGCTTTTGTAAACTACTTCTAAGTGTATTTTTCTCAAAAGTGCTTCTCAGAAAAGTGCTTTTGGAAAGAATCTATTTTTTTCTGCTTCTCAAAAAATGCTCCTAATTCTCTTTAAAAGCATTTTTCCTTCCAAAAACTTGGCCAAACACCTCAATTTTTGGCCAAAAGTGTTTTTGGCAAGGAAAAAAAAAACTTGGCCAAACATGCAAAAATATTTGTCTTTCAAAAGTAGTTCTTAAGATATTTGCCTAAGAGACTTTAATTTATTTGCAAACACCGAAAAAACTATATTAAGATTTTTGTGTTGTCAAATAGATTGATGTTCATCGAATATTTATTATTTTTCATTGCGGAAAAGGGTCAAAAATGTTCTTGAACTATTTGAAATAGTTTAACAATACCTTCAGGTTGTCTTTTGTACAAAAAATATCCTTGCCGTCTATGTTTTGGAACACAAATGCCCCTTAAACCGTTAGTCTTGCCATTGAAGCTGATATGACAGTCAAACTCGGTTAGATTTGATTACATGGCCATCTACCTAAGCGATCCAGCATGGCAAAATTATTTTTTCGAAAAATTATTTTTCCGGAAATTCTTTACTTTTTTCGAATAAGTGTTGATTTTATATTTTAATAAAAAATTCCGAAAAAATAATGTTGCCATGCTGGATCGCTTAGGTAGATGGTCATGTAATCAAATCTAACCCAATTTGACTGTCATGTCAGCTTCAATTGCAAGATTAACGGTTTAAGGGGCATTTGTGATCCAAAACATAGACGTCAACGATATTATTGGTACCAAAAACAAACAAAGGGTGTTTTTGAGCTATTTCATATAATTCAAGGACATTTTAGGACCTTTTCCGTTTTCATAAATATAGATATTAGATAACTTATTTATCAAAGTTTAGCCATATGAAATTAAATTACTTAATAACTTTTTTATCATTACTGAAATTTAAATTCTAGTCTCTAATTAAAATTTGTATTCACTTTATGCTCAAGTGATACCCGAGGTCGAACTTCAAACTTTCTCGTCTTCTTCCTCCTCTTATCTGCGAAGCCATTCTTTGGTAAGATGTGAAAAGAAAGAAATAGTAAGAATCTAGTACTGTACATATGATTAATGCTTGTGTTACTTTTCGAGACAGAATGAATTAATGAAGATAGCGACAGTATTAATTATAGTACCATATCTTGCTTCTACACAGCCTACAGGTATACTTTACAACTAATTATCACTCTCAATTTGCCACCAAATGTTTGCTTTTATTTTAATTTCTTTATATTTTTTAGATTGCTAAACTTCAAAAAAAGAAAAGAAAAAAAGAAGAAGGAAAAGAACTCCACCGGAGTTGGCAAAACAATAAACTTCCATTTGGCATAAAATTTGGAAGTTTTTATTTTATTTTATTTTTAAGTATCTATTTCTTCAGAGATTTTGATTATTTTTTTGGCCGATTTTGAAAATAAAACCTTCAAATCCCAAAAAAAAGCTCTAGAGTAGTTTACTAGTTTTTGAAGTTTTCCGCTAACAAAACTTCAAATTCTTTTTAATAAAATGCATGTCCAAACACAATTTTAACTTTCAAAAACTCATTTTTTTCAAGTTTCAACCAAATCTATGCCTAAACGTTAGCTAACTCCAACAAAATTCGCTAGATACTTCCTCCATTCCATTTTAGTTATGAATAAATACAAGATTTAGTTTATTGAGTCACTCTTATTAAAAAAAAATGAGAGTTGAATACTATTAAAAAGAATTATTATTGCTTTAATATTAAGGTCATTAATTGAAAATAAGTAACAAATTTAGTCTTGAATTTCTAAAGCGGTAATTATTTTGGGATAAAGTTTTTGAGCTAAAGTGGCGTTGATTGGGACGAAAAAGTACTAAGTTACTCCCTTCAGTCTACTTTATTTGATTTTTTGTTTTCACACATATTAAATAATTCAACTTTTGGCATTAATGAACAATCGAAATGACCATATTAATCTTAATTTGTTTATTGAAAAAATAACAAACACTCCTAGACTTTTTGCTCCAAGGACAACTTTGAAAAAAAGAAATTAATTTCTTCTTGGTATCTTAAAAGTTAAATATCGTGGACCATAAAAAAATATCAAAAGATTAAATAAAGTGGACTGAAAGAGTACAATTTAAGTTGAAGTACGTATTAAATAAAATATGAATATGTGATACAAACTAATTTTAAAATGCATTTATTAATTTATCGCAATTCCAAATATGAATAACTTTTACTAACAACTAAACATCAAATTGGGACCGCTCTGGGGTTTTACCACTGAGAGTAGGGTTGTGCATCCGTCGGATCGGACCGGATTAACATATTTCGAATTGTAAATTCGAATTTTGAAGTTTATAAAATACAATCCGAATTAAATTGGATCGAATCGTATTTTAAAGTCTGAATCGCGTAAAAAAATTGGATTTCAAATCGGATTGTACACCTTATTAAGGCTACTAAAATCTAATCGAATACGACATTTTTTAAGGCTATTGCTATTCACCATTCAATTAAATTAAAAGTGGATCAAATATGTTTCATAGCAATAGACAAAAACAAAAGTTTCAAAACAAAATAAAATAAACAGAAATTCGGAACAAATGTCTGATAAAGAAGAGGCGTCGTTGTCTGTTGATAGGAAGGAGAAGTAAGAATGAGAGATACAAAGGTAAGACTTAAGAGAGGACATAGCAATGAGTAGAGGTTAGAAAGAGACTTCGATATATACTAAGAAAAGAAAGGTCCAAAAGAAGCGAACTAAGCGAGAAGGCTTAACCATAAAATGTAAGTCTTATATTTATACTTGTCCATATAATTCAGATTTCTTATCGGATTGAATTAAAATTACAGCAATCGAATCTGATTCGAATATCCGAACTTTCAAAAAAACTAACACATAACCGATCCGAATTAGAGATGTTTAACCGGCGGGCTGGGACGGGTTGGACACAAAAAACGTCAGCACGTTCGGTAACGGACTGGGTTGTTAACATGCTGGGGATAGCGGGCTGGTGGCGGACTGGGAATTTTCGGGTTATATAGGCCCGTACGGGTTCAGGCTTAACGAGGCTCGGGTGGGTCGGGCTAATTTTTTTTTTTTAAATTAAATTATTATTATTTTATTCAATGTTATTGATAGTTAAGTGTTTGCAAACTTTTAAGGCTTAGAATTAAATTTTGAGGTTTAAAAAGTTTAAAGATTTAACTATGAATTTTAAAATTTTAAAATTGAAAAATGAAAGTAAGTAGCTACAAAAAATTATTTAATAAGACTAATAGGAAATCACAATATGGTAGTAACTTTGATATTTTTATTGAATAATATATAATACTTCAAATTAATTTGCAAGTTCTTTTTTATTTTTTTTATTTTTGAACTTGCAAATTAAAAGTTTACAACAATTTTATATATATATATATATATATATATAAAGAAATAGTACATCACATGTTTTGCATCATTTTTGTAAGTTCTTCCATGTCACATGAGGTTTTTGGTTTCCGGCATTGGTTGAATCGGTACGATAAACCATTATATCTCTAATTTCTTGTTCCTCCGCTTCATCTACCTCGTCACGCCCTTGATTTCGTTGTTCTGATCTTATTCAATCTCTGAAGCAGACTAGAACTTCCAAAACGTTGCTGGCCAATGAATGACATGTATCTCCTAGGTGCTGCCTTACTTAGCTAAATGCGCACTTTGATGCGACTATTGAAATAGGCACATTTAGCACCTCTCGAGCCATGGTCGAAAGAACAGGAAATTGATTTGAGTTGCTCCTCCAGCAACCCAGTGGTAGAAAATCCTTTGTGAGGGGCTCCGGTGACTTTTGCAAGTAGAATTGGAGTTCATCAATATTACGCCTACTGGTTTGTTGATGCTCTCATAGTGTAGACCAAATCAAATAATCTTGAACACCATCATCATCATCCATAGTTGTTCCAGACGTTGAAGTATTACTTGAAGGAATATTTGCATCTACAACCGATGAAGTATCAACAATGTTAGCATAATAATTATATAAATTTTGTAAATTTCTGTATAGATCAGAAATACAAGTGTCAATATCAGGAGTTTCAGTTGGTCCAATATCCATATAAGTATATAAAGCACTAATAATTGGCGACACTTTATCATTTTGAGAGTCGGGTTTAAAATAGCACCAATTAGGTAAATAGGGGAAATTGGGTAGAAATATTTTTTAAACTTATCTAGCATAGATTCAACAATAGAAGTATATCCTTCTTTCTTCTTCAAATTATGCAGTAAAAAAGAAATTACAGCAATATGAACTAAACCATTTACAATAGTAGGATAATAAGCTCCAGAAAACTCAAGTGTAGCCACATAAAATTTTTGTAAAAATTGTACAACATCCTCGATTCTCTAAATAGGGAGGGGAGGCTTAATTGTACCACCCCTAATATTTTGTATTTGACTAGCATTACCAGGTGTAGGTGGTGGTGTTTCAAGATTATCAGTTGATTGAATATCATCTAAAATATCATCTAAATCATCATCTATACTATAATTTTCTTGAAGTCGTTCATAATCTACAATTAAATTTTCGGGTGAACTTTCAAAAACATGTGTTAATCTACTAGAAGAACCAACACCGCCCCTTGATCTTTTGAAAATTTTCTTACTACCACCTCTACTAGACTACTAGTGCAAGCTTTTTTTGCCGCTCTAAGTAAATCCATTATGTAATTTAAATTGAGAAATTAAAATAATAATTCTAAATAATAAAATAAACGTACACCAAAGAAGAGAAAGAGATGGAACGAGTATACCGGGATTCTGAATGCCGCACTAATTTTTATATAGAAACTCAAACTTCAATTGATAACTTGATACTTGATACCACGCTTCAATTGAAATTTGATAATAATAAATTTGTAATGCCTAAACTAAATATTTGATGAAGCTTGAAATAATGAGTAATTGAAAATTTAAGAGCAATAATCAATAATATCAAGAGAGAATTGAGAGTGAATTAGAGTAGTAAGAGAATGAATTGCGATGAATGATGAAGAAGAAGAAGGGGGACTACTTATAGTTTTTAAAAGATTAAAATTGTAATTTATCAAATATTAGGGGGGAGGGCTACTTTCTTAAGAGGGTAGGCCGAAATGGTTGTTTTTGCAAAATTTGGCCCTTGGCCAAAGGTCATTTTTGAATTTGACTTTTAGCAACGGTCAAAATAATTATAAAAAAAAAAAAATTAGGCGGGTTAACAGGGTGAACCGGGCGAACTGGGTTGTAGCCCGTTAAGAGCCAGTGAAGGGCTTAACGGGTTGTAGCGGGTCCGGTGCACCATTTTTAAAAATGTTTACGTTTAAAACCTGTTCCCCGCTCAACCCGTTCCAGCCCGCCAATTTTAGCTACAGTAACGGGTTGTTAACGGGTCAGCCCGACCCAATTAACACTTTTAATTCCAATACCCGAAACCGAAAATCCGATTAGAACAAATCGGTTTGGATTCTCATATATCCGATCCAAATGCACAGTCCTAACTAGACTCTACTGAGAGTACGAAAATTTGTTGGGTTTTGCAGAGTGGTCCTCGTATTGGTTGAATGTACTCTTTTGTTACCTTTCATTTCTCTCATAAATGCATTGAGCACTAATTGGGACCGCCAAAATAATTTTTGAAAGGTTTAGAAAACCGGGAAATGAGGAAAGTTTGGACTTAGAAAGTGACCACTGACCACAGTGCTTTAAAGCAGACTGATAATAATAATATTCCCTCCGTTCCAAAATAAGTGATTTTTTATCTATTTATTTTCACGCAGATTAAGAAATTAATATTTAGTATTAATTAGTAATAAAATTGATTATATTAATTTTTACTATCCCACCTAAATACTTCTAACACATATTCCAACACTATTTACTACAAAGACAATTTAGAAAAAAATAATTAATTCATTCTTAAAATCTAAAAAAATCACTTATTTTGGCCACAAAAAAAAGACTAAAAAATCACTTATTTTGGACGAAGGAGTAATAAGAGCTGATTGGTCTTTTCTTTTTGGTTCATTTTCTGACATTGTGACATTTACCTTTTGACTTTCCTCTTTTGCTTGCTCTCTTTCCACCCCGTCCTTCTCTGCATTTAGTAGTGAATTTTAATTATATTCAATATCATGGTAAAATAATTATATACGTTTTGAATAATTTGACATATTACATCATTTTCCGTCTCTCCTCTTTTTTGAAGTTGTACATACTCGTCAATAAACAATGCTTAGGTAAGAAGTTTTAATGGTGGAACACCTTTGTTGTAAAGAGAGGGTCGTTGGTACCCGGAAAGTTCCACAAAATAGTGATATATTAGTAGTGATAAAGTGCACTGGCGATCTCAAATCATGGATCCGCCTTTTGATGGAATTAGTACAAGCAATGGCGGAGCCACATGCACCGACACCCCTTCGTCGGAAAATTACACTATGTAGTTAAGTAAAAAAATGTATTTATACTATGTATTGACACCCTTTGACTTTTTGATAAATTTATTCCATTATATTTTGACCCCCTTAATAAAAATCTCGACTCCGCTGTGGAGTACAAGCATATTATGAAGTCAATAATTGGCTGAGAAGAGGTTTGGATTTTAGGTGTTGCCTACATTTCATCTAGTTCGTGAATGTGAGTAAGAGTAGGAACGTAGAAACAGTTCCTTTGGGCTTCTAAAGTTTTGGATTTGATGGGCCATCTATTGTTGATGAACTGTTTGGTTTTTTTGCAGGGTCACCTTTTAACTTATATTCGATTTGCAAAAAAAAAGTACAAGTGTACCCACTTTTCGCATAAACTTCAGACGTACGGGCCTGAAGTAGCAAAGACAATCACACAAAACTTCAGCATTCTAGGCTTTTTCAAAAACTTCAGCAGAAGTGCTGAAGTTATTTAATTCATTTGTAAAAACTTCAGCACTAAATAAGCTGAAATTTTGTCCTGGATTAATTAGTTTTGTCATAAAGCTTTTTCAATAACTTCAACAGAGATGCTGAAGTTATTAAGTTCATTTGTAAAAACTTCAGCACTAAATAAGCTGAAGTTTTGTCCTGGATTAATTAGTTTTATCATAAAGCTTTTTCAAAATTTTCGGCAGAATATGCTGAAGTTATTTAGTTCATTTGTAAAAACTCCAGCACTAAATAAGCTGAAGTTTTGTCCTAGATTCATTAGTTTTGTCATAAAGCTTTTTCAAAATTTTCAACTGAAGATGCTGAAATTATTTAGTTCATTTGTAAAAACTTCAGCACTAGATAAGCTGAAGTTTTGTCATAAATTCATTAGTTTTGCAATAAAGCTTTTTCAAAAACTTCAGCAGAAGATGTTGAAGTTATTTAGTTCATTTGTAAAAACTTCAGCACTAAATAAGCTGAAGTTTTGCACAGGTATCAGGAAAATAGCGCTTGAAGTTGTAAAAATTAGGGTATAGGTTAAATAATTTTAAAAATATAAGTATAGGTTAAATGGGAGCGACCAAGGGCGTCCCGCGCAATTTTCACATGGACCGTGGCTCGTATATCCATGAACACAAACATGAAAATAAACCCATCATTTCAGATGATGCATGCCTTACTCGGAAACTGAGGTAGAAATGACGTCATATAGCCACTCTAAAGGGTTATTATTTAAGAACCAATCAATGTATCCTAAATTTCAGGTTTTTAAGTTCAACTTTTCAGGACATAAATATCTTGAATTACCCTGAATTTTAGATTTTTTTTGTTCAAATTTTAGAAGAAGATAAGTACTGCCTAATCCCCAAATAACAGTCTTAAGAATGATTGTTTTAGTACTTTCCCTGAAATAGAACCATCAATATAGACTTGGCCCGCTGGGCCAATCCAATCTAACACGTGATTTAGTAGGGTTCAGCTAAAAAAGTTTTAGCCCATTTTAGAACAAAGCTTTTTAGATCGGGACTTTTGCATCTATACCCGCTTTTTGGGTCACGTTTTAACTTATATCTGCTTTGTAAAAAAAATTGCAAGCGTGTCCACTTTTCGCATAAACTTCAAGCATACGGGCCTGAAGTAGCAAAGGCAATCACAAAAAACTTCAGCATTCTAGGTTTTTTCAAAATCTTCAGCAGAAGTGCTGAAGTTATTTATTTCATTTGTAAAATTTCAGCACTAAATAAGCTGAAGTTTAGTTTTGCAATAAAGCTTTTTCAAAAACTTCAGCAGAAGTGCTGAAGTTATTTAGTTCATTTGTAAAAACTTCAGCATTAAATAAGCTGAAGTTTTGTCCTAGATTCATTAGTTTTGTCATAAAGTTTTTTCAAAAACTTCAGCAGAAGATGTTGAAGTTATTTAGTTCATTTGTAAAAACTTCAGCACTAAATAAGCTGAAGTTTAGTTTTACAATAAAGCTTTTTCAAAAATTTCAGCAAAATATGCTGAAGTTATTCAGTTTATTTGTAAAAACTTCAGCATTAAATAAGCTGAAGTTTTGCACAGGTATCAGGAAGGAGGCGCCTGAAATTGTAGAAATTAAAGTATAAGTTAAATAATTTTAAAAATATGGATATAGGTTAAATAGGGGAGACCAAATAAGACACCCGGTGCAATTTTTACTTTTTTAGATCGGCCAAGTAAGCCCGTGGGATGGGCATATTAAAAAATACTTATAATAGAAATGTAAAACATTAAAGGAAACAACGAGCTGAAAATAACAAGTAGAGTAGCTCAAGCTTAAAGTCAACTAAGGCCTCGTTTGTTTGCACTTAATGGAGGTCTGAATCTTAATCGTTCAGATCTCAGATATTAAGTGCGTTTGTTTTTAAAGTCTGAATCTTGATCATTCAGATCTTAATAATTAAGTGTGTTTGTTTTTTTTACTTCACAGCCACTTAATAGGTCTGAATAGGTCTGTATGATTAAGATCTATAACAGAGACTTAATTTCATTAAGATGCTATCNCCACCATCATCCTCAATCATAGCCGCCACCATTATCGACCATCACCACCCACTATCCCCGCCACTCCGACCACCATATATCATTCTCACCCACAATCAACACTCATCCACCTCAACTACCACAACTGACCACCCCATCACCACCAACAATCACAGCTGACATTGCCCATTATTATAACCTACCGCCACCCACCTACCACCTTTCTCACTCACAACTACTACCACCACCTACCATTATTAACTATTACCACCCACCACCACCATCCTCAATCATAATTGGCACTGCTACCAATCACTACTAGCTACTAGCATGAACCGCCATCATAAACCAAAATTACCGCCAACCACCGCCTCTATCACCCGTTAGCCATCACCACCAACAACTATCATATTTTAAAAAATTATATATTTTATTGATAGAATATTATATTAGTTAGTATTTCATTTGAATTTTATGTTTATTAATTTTCAAATAAAGATAAATTTTATACATTCAGATGTTAAAAATCAAACAATCTCAATTATTTCTATTCAGATCTTAATACACATCTTAATATATTCAGATGTGTATTCAGATTCAGACGTCTTAATCTTTAAAAAAACAAATGAGGCCTAAGTCCATCATATTAAAAAAATCAAAGTATTAAATTTAAAACTTTAATATAAATTGAGTTAAATAAAATTATGAAATAAGTGAATAATAAAATCTTAACTTCATAAACTATAAAAAGTAGTAGCAATCTTTCTTCTCTTTAAATGTACAAATGAAAATTGCCTAACGTTATTAAGTTTCGCATAAACTTTTTATCTAATAAGATGTTTTTGTTTGTAACTTTTTTTTTTTTTTTTTTTTTGTATTTTAGCCTAGAATTTTGTTTAGAAAATATAAAAATATTATAAATGGTGATGGGCCAACCTGTGGGGGCCATGGCTCACTTAGTGGGCTGGATTAGTCATTTTAAGGCCAACGATATGGTGGTCCCCGCCCAACCTATTAAATACGGGAGAATGACACGGTTACCCACAAAAATAAAATTATTTACTCATTTGTTTTTCTACCCATCAAACTAATTACATCTCCTATCCATAGTAGTTTTTGTGGGGAAAATTTCTCTTTTTTATCCAAGTCTTTTTTATTTCTATGTTTCTTTTCTTTTCTTTTTTTCCGTTTTTTCTTTCTTTTCTCCTTTTCTTTTTTCTTGTTTTCTACTTATTTTTTTTTTCCTTTTCTAATTTCATGTAACTTCTTTTTTTATATTCTTTTTCTCTTCATAATCAAATTTTATTTATTGTTTTCACTATCTTTTATTATTCTTTTTATACAATAAGAAAATATAACTGATATAGTAAATATTTTTTCACCTTTTTTTTTAATATAACTAGTATAATATACCTTTTGTTTTTTATCTTTCTCATTTTTAAAACTCAATTATTAAACTGAAATAATAGCAGTTGTCACTTGATCTAATTCACTGAATATCACACTGACTACTGCTGAGCATCATAAATTACATAATCAAATTCTAAGAATCAACACGTGATTTCCATTTCAAAATTTGATCTCCTTCCCTACAAATATCAGTACACACTCTACCATTAGCAGTAATACGACTAGTTATATAGCAGAAAATATAATCTACAGCAACCAAATCTCCATATATACTAGTTAGAATAAAAATAATAATAAAATATTAGAAAATGAAATAAAAGTATAAATAGCATATGATACCAACATAGTATATAACTATACTAATATGGTATATTGTTGTACGGGGTCATTCCAACAACTGCATATAACTATAACAACTATTACATAGTACAAAAAATTATGTCCATAGGTACAAGAAAATCCAACACAGCAAACATGATCATATAAATCATTTCACAACAAAGTTCACTTAAAAATGCAGCTAAAACAACCAAAAAATATTCAAACTACCATATGATACCAATATGGTGTATAACTATACCAATATGGTATACATTTTTACTTGTTAATTTCTGGCAACTATATGACTATACTACTATTACGTAACACACATGCATAAAGAGAAAAAAAGAAAATAGTGTACCACATATTAATATAATAAAGTATTTCAAGATATTGTACTATATTACTAGTATTAAAAAAATCAAATAGTGTACCAATTAAATGCAGCTAATACAACCAAAAAATAATTCAACTGACATATGATACCATTATAGTATATAACTATACTAATAGGGTATATAGTTGTACAGGGTCGTTCCAACAAGTGCATATAACTATAATAACTATTATATAATACACAAAATTTATGTCCATAGGTACAAGAAAATCTAACACACCAAAACATGTTCATATAAATCATTTCAGAATAGAATTCACTTAAAAATACAGCTAAAACAACCAAAAAATATTTCAACTACCATATGATATCAATATGACATAAAATTATACCAATAGGGTATATAGTTCTACAATATATCAAAATAATATCTTGTGTTCTTCATTCAATATTATACTATTATATTATATTATATACTATAAGTTATAACATTATATTATAGTATAATGTTATAAATAAACCCACACAAAATTGGACCAAAACTACACAAACTCAACAATACCCAATTTATGAGTTTCAACCTTCAAGGCTCTTCAATTGTGGATTTAACCCTTTCAATAATAAATATGTGAAAACCAACATTAACACTATAATCCAAATGTTAAAGAACAACACAAATGAATTTCAATAATAAAACGTTTCAAGCACACACCAAAAATTCAGATCTAAAAATTTGAATTCATACACATAAAGTTCCAATTATTAACTTTAGATTTGAAATTGGATCCACTACTTTGTACTATTTCTCTATTGAATAATGGATAGAGACTCACCGAAAACTTTTTTCTATTTAATTTTCGTGCCAATGATATATAGAAGAGAGAATTTAAGAATAAAAGGATTGCTATTGTTGGAAGAATATTGAGAGAAAATGAATTGATGTTGTAAAAGGAAGAAAGAGAAATAAGGAGAAAAATAGGGGAACATATAAGCCAACTTTAACTATAAAATTATATAGGAAGAAAGATAGGTAGGTCGGGTAATTAATATGGGTGGAGTAGATGAATATTGTAATTATTTTCAAAATAGGTAAAAACGGATAAATATTTTGATTTTTATGATATATAAGGCCGGTGCGTAGACTGGACTAGTTCTGCCCATATTGACAGCTCTACGTGGAAATAATGCTGTACTAGTTTAGTTAGTTATGTTTTCTTTCCATTTTTATTTGGCTTGTAATAAGTATTGTGATTTTTTAATATTATTTGTTGCCCTTTAAAATATGACATGCCTTTATCGACTAATCTTTCAAAATTAATTGGAATTTGACACAGGTAATTGGAGTATGTTTAACTCCTTTCTCTCGATCAATACAAACTCCTAAGAATTTTAATTAATTTGTCCGTATGATTCAAACAAATTCAAAATGGGTTTTCTTTCAAATACGAAATAAATTATAAGTTAATTAATTTATTCTTAATAGGAGTTAAATAAATCTATAATGTATTCAAGGAAGAGGAAAATATATACACTACTAAGAGGAATGAGGAATGATGAGAATCATTTAATGAGTACAAAACTTAATTACTTTGACAACGAATTTCAAAATTGCACACACATATATTTTTTTTTTTACGGAAAATAATATTATTTTTTCAAAGTTGAAGTGTAAATTTTTGGAAAAAAATAAAATATTTTTTTTGAGGAGAAGCGAAAGAAAAAAAAAAGTAGTCACAAATTGCTGCTCACAACTGCTTTTGAAAAAGAAAAAGAAAAAGAAAAACATTTCTTATTTTTGCAGCTTGGCTAGACAGGCTATAAGCGGCAAAATAGCATAACAAATGTTAACCACACAACCCAAGAGGTGACGCAGTAAGGCAAAGGTAGTTGGGTTGAGGTTGGAAGAGGGAAGGGGACAGTAATGGACTCCAATTTCTTGGGCCTAACTGCCATTGTTACCGTAATCACTTTCTCTCCTTGTTTGTTTACTCTCTCCTGCTTTTTATTATGATGATATGATATTTTCTTAATTGTTTTGCAGTTGGGTTATCAGTTTATATTTTTCGTTATCACAGCACTCCTCAAGTTTGATAAAGTTACTGACTTTGCCGGTAACTATTATTATTATTATTATTATTTCTTCATCACCTTATCTTGATGTTTCTTTCAATTTTCTCATGAAATTTTACCTTATACAAATTGAAAACATATACTCATGCTTAGGGTTCAACAGAAAGGTTCATTACTGACTTAAAGTTTAATGGCCTGGAAAGACACGTTGTTTCGTTCTTGTACAACTTTCTGGTATTGTTTTCTCCTATGTTTTGGTTGAGGGGGAGGTGTGGAATGGGGCTATTCTTTTGAGATTTGGTAAGTGCATTTTTATCAGTGTTGTTAATCTGACACTCTTTATCATACATGATAATCAGTATTTTATAGACGGCGTGTCATAGCATTTCTTGTTTATTGTAATCTTTGTTTAATTACTGGAACACTGAAGTAGAATCATTTTCTGATACAATTTCTTAGAGATGTCAATCAATTCTTTTAGACGCGTTCACACACAGACTGTCATGGGCGGCTTTCCATCCATGCCCCATGACCCCTTGGACGCGCCCCGTGGCGTCCT